>JAEUYN010002072.1:0-172103 GCA_018257835.1 Euura lappo | reverse complement strand
AGGTCATCTGCGTACGCTACACAGTGTCTGGACACGAATACGCGCATTTTGTACGAGTGATTCAATTTTTCGCAAATCAAAGTCAGCGAACTTGTGACCAGAAGAGTGTAGAAAAGTAGAAAAAGGTCATCTGCGTACGCTACACAGTGTCTGACACGAATTCGCGCATTTTGTACGAGTGATTCAATTTTTCGCGAATCAAAGTCAGCGAACTTGTGACCAGAAGAGTGTAGAAAAGTAGAAAAGGGTCATCTGCGTACGCTACACAGTGTCTGGACACGAATTCGCGCATTTTGTACGAGTGATTCAATTTTTCGCGAATCAAAGTCAGCGAACTTGTGACCAGAAGAGTGTAGAAAAGTAAAAGGTCATCTGCGTACGCTACACAGAGTCTGGACACGAATTCGCGCATTTTGTACGAGTGATTCAATTTTTCGCGAATCAAAGTCAGCGAACTTGTGACCAGAAGAGTGTAGAAAAGTAGAAAAAGGTCATCTGCGTACGCTACACAGAGTCTGGACACGAATTCGCGCATTTTGTACGAGTGATTCAATTTTTCGCGAATCAAAGTCAGCGAACTTGTGACCAGAAGAGTGTAGAAAAGTAGAAAAAGGTCATCTGCGTACGCTACACAGAGTCTGGACACGAATTCGCGCATTTTGTACGAGTGATTCAATTTTTCGCGAATCAAAGTCAGCGAACTTGTGACCAGAAGAGTGTAGAAAAGTAGAAAAAGGTCATCTGCGTACGCTACACAGAGTCTGGACACGAATTCGCGCATTTTGTACGAGTGATTCAATTTTTCGCGAATCAAAGTCAGCGAACTTGTGACCAGAAGAGTGTAGAAAAGTAGAAAAAGGTCATCTGCGTACGCTACACAGCGTCTGGACACGAATTCGCGCATTTTGTACGAGTGATTCAATTTTTCGCGAATCAAAGTCAGCGAACTTGTGACCAGAAGAGTGTAGAAAAGTAGAAAAGGTCATCTGCGTACGCTACACAGTGTCTGGACACGAATTCGCGCATTTTGTACGAGTGATTCAATTTTTCGCGAATCAAAGTCAGCGAACTTGTGACCAGAAGAGTGTAGAAAAGTAGAAAAAGGTCATCTGCGTACGCTACACAGAGTCTGGACACGAATTCGCGCATTTTGTACGAGTGATTCAATTTTTCGCGAATCAAAGTCAGCGAACTTGTGACCAGAAGAGTGTAGAAAAGTAGAAAAAGGTCATCTGCGTACGCTACACAGAGTCTGGACACGAATTCGCGCATTTTGTACGAGTGATTCAATTTTTCGCGAATCAAAGTCAGCGAACTTGTGACCAGAAGAGTGTAGAAAAGTAGAAAAAGGTCATCTGCGTACGCTACACAGAGTCTGGACACGAATTCGCGCATTTTGTACGAGTGATTCAATTTTTCGCGAATCAAAGTCAGCGAACTTGTGACCAGAAGAGTGTAGAAAAGTAGAAAAAGGTCATCTGCGTACGCTACACAGAGTCTGGACACGAATTCGCGCATTTTGTACGAGTGATTCAATTTTTCGCGAATCAAAGTCAGCGAACTTGTGACCAGAAGAGTGTAGAAAAGTAGAAAAAGGTCATCTGCGTACGCTACACAGAGTCTGGACACGAATTCGCGCATTTTGTACGAGTGATTCAATTTTTCGCGAATCAAAGTCAGCGAACTTGTGACCAGAAGAGTGTAGAAAAGTAGAAAAAGGTCATCTGCGTACGCTACACAGAGTCTGGACACGAATTCGCGCATTTTGTACGAGTGATTCAATTTTTCGCGAATCAAAGTCAGCGAACTTGTGACCAGAAGAGTGTAGAAAAGTAGAAAAAGGTCATCTGCGTACGCTACACAGAGTCTGGACACGAATTCGCGCATTTTGTACGAGTGATTCAATTTTTCGCGAATCAAAGTCAGCGAACTTGTGACCAGAAGAGTGTAGAAAAGTAGAAAAAGGTCATCTGCGTACGCTACACAGAGTCTGGACACGAATTCGCGCATTTTGTACGAGTGATTCAATTTTTCGCGAATCAAAGTCAGCGAACTTGTGACCAGAAGAGTGTAGAAAAGTAGAAAAAGGTCATCTGCGTACGCTACACAGAGTCTGGACACGAATTCGCGCATTTTGTACGAGTGATTCAATTTTTCGCGAATCAAAGTCAGCGAACTTGTGACCAGAAGAGTGTAGAAAAGTAGAAAAAGGTCATCTGCGTACGCTACACAGAGTCTGGACACGAATTCGCGCATTTTGTACGAGTGATTCAATTTTTCGCGAATCAAAGTCAGCGAACTTGTGACCAGAAGAGTGTAGAAAAGTAGAAAAAGGTCATCTGCGTACGCTACACAGAGTCTGGACACGAATTCGCGCATTTTGTACGAGTGATTCAATTTTTCGCGAATCAAAGTCAGCGAACTTGTGACCAGAAGAGTGTAGAAAAGTAGAAAAAGGTCATCTGCGTACGCTACACAGAGTCTGGACACGAATTCGCGCATTTTGTACGAGTGATTCAATTTTTCGCGAATCAAAGTCAGCGAACTTGTGACCAGAAGAGTGTAGAAAAGTAGAAAAAGGTCATCTGCGTACGCTACACAGTGTCTGGACACGAATTCGCGCATTTTGTACGAGTGATTCAATTTTTCGCGAATCAAAGTCAGCGAACTTGTGACCAGAAGAGTGTAGAAAAGTAGAAAAAGGTCATCTGCGTACGCTACACAGAGTCTGGACACGAATTCGCGCATTTTGTACGAGTGATTCAATTTTTCGCGAATCAAAGTCAGCGAACTTGTGACCAGAAGAGTGTAGAAAAGTAGAAAAAGGTCATCTGCGTACGCTACACAGAGTCTGGACACGAATTCGCGCATTTTGTACGAGTGATTCAATTTTTCGCGAATCAAAGTCAGCGAACTTGTGACCAGAAGAGTGTAGAAAAGTAGAAAAAGGTCATCTGCGTACGCTACACAGAGTCTGGACACGAATTCGCGCATTTTGTACGAGTGATTCAATTTTTCGCGAATCAAAGTCAGCGAACTTGTGACCAGAAGAGTGTAGAAAAGTAGAAAAAGGTCATCTGCGTACGCTACACAATGTCTGTACACGAATTCGCGCATTTTGTACGAGTGATTCAATTTTTCGCGAATCAAAGTCAGCGAACTTGTGACCAGAAGAGTGTAGAAAAGTAGAAAAAGGTCATCTGCGTACGCTACACAGAGTCTGGACACGAATTCGCGCATTTTGTACGAGTGATTCAATTTTTCGCGAATCAAAGTCAGCGAACTTGTGACCAGAAGAGTGTAGAAAAGTAGAAAAAGGTCATCTGCGTACGCTACACAGAGTCTGGACACGAATTCGCGCATTTTGTACGAGTGATTCAATTTTTCGCGAATCAAAGTCAGCGAACTTGTGACCAGAAGAGTGTAGAAAAGTAGAAAAAGGTCATCTGCGTACGCTACACAGAGTCTGGACACGAATTCGCGCATTTTGTACGAGTGATTCAATTTTTCGCGAATCAAAGTCAGCGAACTTGTGACCAGAAGAGTGTAGAAAAGTAGAAAAAGGTCATCTGCGTACGCTACACAGAGTCTGGACACGAATTCGCGCATTTTGTACGAGTGATTCAATTTTTCGCGAATCAAAGTCAGCGAACTTGTGACCAGAAGAGTGTAGAAAAGTAGAAAAAGGTCATCTGCGTACGCTACACAGAGTCTGGACACGAATTCGCGCATTTTGTACGAGTGATTCAATTTTTCGCGAATCAAAGTCAGCGAACTTGTGACCAGAAGAGTGTAGAAAAGTAGAAAAAGGTCATCTGCGTACGCTACACAGAGTCTGGACACGAATTCGCGCATTTTGTACGAGTGATTGAATTTTTCGCGAATCAAAGTCAGCGAACTTGTGACCAGAAGAGTGTAGAAAAGTAGAAAAAGGTCATCTGCGTACGCTACACAGAGTCTGGACACGAATTCGCGCATTTTGTACGAGTGATTCAATTTTTCGCGAATCAAAGTCAGCGAACTTGTGACCAGAAGAGTGTAGAAAAGTAGAAAAAGGTCATCTGCGTACGCTACACAGAGTCTGGACACGAATTCGCGCATTTTGTACGAGTGATTCAATTTTTCGCGAATCAAAGTCAGCGAACTTGTGACCAGAAGAGTGTAGAAAAGTAGAAAAAGGTCATCTGCGTACGCTACACAGAGTCTGGACACGAATTCGCGCATTTTGTACGAGTGATTCAATTTTTCGCGAATCAAAGTCAGCGAACTTGCTTCACCGGAGGTTGCATGGCCCGCCACTTTCGAATTTCCCAATGATTTTGATGTCAAACAAGTGCTCCTTAATTGCTCGTAATTAATTGTAATTGCTCCGTTGCTTTTATTAATTGCTCCTTCACCGTTTTTGAGAAAATTAACAACAACAAAATTTGTCCTATTTGATACGTGCAAGTGCGCGGCCTGTACGATAAGACGAAATATTGCGTTTTCAAGCCGAAATCCATGAATTTTGATTTTTTTTTTTTTTTTCATTGACATCGATCACCGTCTCTTCATTTTCTGTACGACAAGACGAAAAATCGCGTTTTCAAGCGAAGATCCATGAAATTTGATTTTTTTTTTTCATTCACTTCGACCTCGATCACCGTCTCTTCATTGCATGTATGATAAGACGAAAAATCGCGTTTTCAAGCCAAGATCCAGGAAATTTGATTTTTTTTTTCATTGACATTGATCACCGTCTCTTCATTGCATGTATGATAAGACGAAAAATCGCATTCGGGCACTCGCACGTATCAAATAGGACAAATTTTGTTGTTGTTAATTTTCTCAAAAACGGTGAAGGAGTAATTAATAAAAGCAACGGAGCAATTACGATTAATTACGAGCAATTAAGGAGCAATTGTTTGACATCAAAATCATTGGGAAATTCGAAAGTGGCGGGCCATGCTACCTCCCATAGGTCCGCTTATGCAGGGTGAAGCGGAAACATGTGTGTCTCCATGAATCTATACTTTCTGTTTCCACCCCGAACTTTCCACGGTTTGTTTTTCGCGTTTCCGAGGAAGGTATGAACATTTTCCTCCTAAAAATGGACCATCAATCACCGACAAACGATTCCACGTCGATTTGCATCGATACTTATTAAATTCATTTTTATCCAGGGGCCAAGAAAAAAAAATTCCCTAGGAAACTTTATTAATCGATTTATTAATTAACGCATCACCGACAAACGGCCGGATTAGTCCATCATTCACCAACAAACGACCGACAAACGATTAAAATCCTAATTAATCCAATCGGGGCAGGTGAGGGGCTAACCATAGGGAGTTCACTATCCATATAGAGATCAGTGCTTCTAGCCCCAACGCGAATGCGCCTCTGATTGGCTACTTTGGCTACTCGCGCGAGACCTTTCGGCGACTTGAGGTATCGACAACCTGGCAACCCTGCCGACAGCCACGTTTTAACCTAAAAGTTGTCGCGTCGTACAGCGTCGTAGTCCGCTTGGTCCTATGGTTCAACATGTACTACGCAACCCAGAACGTAAGACTTAAGAGTCTTTTCGAAACGACGTAGCAAGCGCACTGTCATTGCACTCCTGTTTCATCGCAGGATTGGTCTTTCATCCCCTAAATCAATGTTTAACCTATCCAACTAACCACTGCAGCGTGTCCATTTTGGTTCCATTTCGAACCCTAAGGCCCGGTTGCATAAACGTTGGGTAAATTTACCCCGGGGGTATCGTTCAATTGTTTCATACACATATTTATCACACATTTATCTAATGTGTCAATGTGTATTGAACAATTGAACGATACCCCCGGGGTAAATGTTACCCCACGTTTATGCAACCGGGCCTAACTGATATTCTTCAAGCACTGAATCTTGGATTTGATTCATGAAAATCTCTCATTTGCAAAGTTTTCATATTCTAGGCGTTCGAACCTGGGTCCCCCGGGTGGAATCATAGGCGAAATTTGCTCAACGCATTGTCACAAAGGCCTGACCTCAACGATGACTTTTTGCACATAACATTTGACAAAGAACGTTTCGCATATGCTTTATCTGAATTGCTACGGCATGATACTACCCGCTGGTTTGATTCCAACTGTGAACAGAAAATTACCAAAAAGTCAATAAAATCGCGTGAGGACGGAAATAAATACTTCAGAGATGGTCAATATTTGAAAGCTGTGCTCGAATATACCGATAGCGTTGTGTACGCGACCGATTCGTCCGAAGAACTGCCTCTGGCATATGCGAACAGGTCAGCTGCCCTGTTCGAACTGGAAAAATATGAAGACTGCATCAAAGACATTGACAGAGCCCTGAATTTGCAATACCCAGACAGGTTGAGGGCAAAGCTATACAAAAGAAAAGGGTTGTGTTTGATGAGACTTGGCAGCCCTGAAGCTCAATCTTTCTTCCAAGAGGCTCTAGTTTGGCTTGATAAAATGAATATCAGCAAAAACGAGATGAGTAGGACAAAAGGTGAGCTGCAAAGCTTGATTTCAGCCCCGTTGACAGGTACCAAACCATCGGTAAAATTGGTACAATATCCAGTGCCGAAGATACATGCGCCGAACCCGATAAATCCCTGTGCTTCTGATGCAGTCACAATAGAGTATTCAGAGAAATTTGGTCGTCACCTTGTTGCTACTCGTAAAATTGACCCTGGGGAGCTTTTGGTTCTGGAAAAACCATACTGCTCGAGGCTGAAGTACAAGTACATTTATACACACTGCTCTGAATGTTTACAAAAATCGTGGTCCTTGATCCCATGCAAATGTTGCGTTAACGTTACATACTGTAGTGAAACGTGCAGAGATCAAGCATGGGACGAATATCACGAGATTGAATGCCCGGCCATGGGACTGATTCTAGACTATAAAACTGGTGGTCTTCTTTGCATCAGTATGAAAATGGCTATTATGGCAACAAAAAAGGGATCAGAATTGGATTCCTTGAGAGAAGAGTTGGAAGATGTCGATCTCAATACAGGTACGTGTATAGTTCACGAAATTATACCCATTCGAGTAGTTGAGATCAACTTTTTCATGTGAACTTTTGTTTATCACTCTTTGAACGAATCTGAATTGTCACTCAACCTAATGAGTGCATCTGTGTGTCTGGGTGACTCAATTTGATAATCTGTATCTTCAGATCCATGCACTAAAGGATTTACAGACGATGGGGAATTTCTTAGCAGTGACCATCGCAGTGTCTACAGCTTGAGCCGCGTTCTTGATGACGAATGCAATTCACAAGCAGTATTTGGAAGATCACTTTGTGTGGCGATGGTGGTCTGCATCTTGGCAAGAGAGACTACCATGTTTGGAAAAAAACTGACCTTGGATCATACTTTGCTGACGAATCCAGACGTCACATTTATCGGAGAGCTGATCTTGAAGCTACAGGATATTGCTGGCTCCAACAGGCACAGTGTATGTATCGAATAGATTTAGAAATAAACATATTTTTCAAACTGACGATAAAATAGTGCTTATGAAAATAAATTTACATTGCTGCCTTGTACATTGCGCTGATGGTATTTCGTATTTCTGCAAGACTTGAGTGATTCTTCGTATTTTCAGTATGGAAGCTTGTCAAAGGATTCAGATGACGAATTTGCATCTGGAATCGCTCCTTTTTGTAGTCTAATCAATCATTCCTGCGATGCAAACATTGTAAGAAATTGGAATGGCACTCACCAGACTATACATGCTATCTATCCAATTGAGGAAGGTGAACAGGTAATTACGAAATGGAGCTTGGCCCGTTTTTTGATAAAATTATGGCAAGATTTAGTTGAGAGCTTTATCACATGGGTGTTGCTACCTAGTTTGATGTTACTTGAGATGATGCAGAGTTGTGTCAACTTTTTTTTCAGATATTTGACAATTACGGAGCACATTTTTGCACAATGACGAAATGGGAAAGACGTCTAAAATTGAAAAATTGGGAGTTCACGTGCGCATGTGCACCTTGCAAGGAAAATTGGCCCATGATCGAAGATATCCCAAGTTACAAGGTGACAATGTTAATGCTACTAATTATTAGGTTTATGATTCCTTTGTTAATAAAAAGAGCCTTTACTTTTCCAATTGGATAATTTTCGATCGATATTGTTGTCTGATGAAATTATTATTTACATTTTAGAAACAATCCTTATCACGAAAAGATCGAAACAAACTGGACGCGATTTCGCTGGAGCTTGAAGGAAGAATTACTTCGCTGAGACTAACAAAAAACGTGGAAAGCTTGACAAACTTGATGAACTTACTCCTGCAAACCATCAGCACATTTTGCATGCTTGTGCAGAGACCGTGTAAAGAATTATCTCTGATGATTTCCATTGTACGGGGGTATTACTGGGCAGAACGAGAACTATTTGATTTCCTATCAAAGTGTGAATCTGAGATACCATTCAAGGTTTTGGAATTCTACGAACCACTCAAGAAGGTAAATTTCAATAAAATGTCGCACTCTGACCAAAGATGTAAAATTATATGTTAGGTCAGTTGTTTCTTATAACTCGCAAGTATTGTGAGACTTTAGTCTGACCCTCTACTAATTTTGAGCTTGCATGTTTCAGATGGTGGAGCATTGTGATACGAATAAAACGGGATTAGTTAGCGGACTTGCAACCAGTGATCTTCTAGCCAAGTTTCAGCAGTGCAAAAATAACGATGACCGTTACAGACTAGCATTAGAAGCAGTGGTACAGAATTCTGCCATTTTGTTTGACTCAGAGTGCAAACAGAAAGATTCTGAGCATTCGATAAAATCGCGCAATGATGGAAATCAAAGCTGTGCGATAAGGCAGTATTACGTAGCTGTGCAACATTACACTGAGAGCATTGTGTATGCCGTTGAGTCGTCTCAAGAACTAGCTCTAGCGTACGCAAGTAGATCTGGAGCATTGTATAAGCTGGAAAAATTCGAAGAATGTATCAGAGACATCGACAGAGCTCTGAGTTTGCAGTACCCAGACAGATTGAAAACAAAACTTTACGAGCGAAAGGGAATTTGTTTCGCTAGATTAGGTCGTTCCGGCGCTGATGCTTTGTTCCAAGAAGCATTAATTTGGGTGGACAAAACGAATCTGAGCGCCAGTAATATGGATAAAAGCAGAAGTAATCTGAGGAAATTAATTTCAACCCTGCGCACGGTTCCCGAGCTGCCCAAGAATGCGACTGAATTTTCGTTGCCAGAGATTTCTAATCCAAATCCTGAAGTTCCTAGTGCTTCTGATGGAGTGGCAATCGATTACTCGGACAAATACGGCCGACATCTAGTTGCTACTCGCGAAATAAAACCTGGACAGCTTCTGATTGTAGGAAAACCATATTGCTTGATGTTAAGTACAGACTATCTCCTAACACACTGCTCGTATTGCTTGCGAGCATCCTGGGATTTGATCCCATGTAAGCGTTGCGTTCATGTGTCTTATTGTTCAAACGCCTGTAAAGATAAAGCCTGGGATGAATATCACGAGATCGAATGCCCTGTTGTGGGATTTGTCCTAGATTACAATTTAAACAATTCCACTTTGATGAGTATGAGAACAGTCATAATGGCAACAAGGAAGGGAACGAACTTGGATAAATTCAGAAAAGAACTGGCACACATGGATCGTAACTCAGGTACAACTTAAAAAACTTGATCATGATGCTTTCGCTGGCAGTGATATTGTAACATGAGTAAACCTCATATGATGGCTTCAAATTTTGTCAACCAACTAGACAATTTATTGAAATTAAATTTGTGTGTTCGCAGATCCACGAACCAAGGGATTTTCTAATGATGGCAAATTCCACAACGATCAATATTGCAGTGTTTACAGCCTTGGAAATAATATGGATAAATACTCTGCACACAAACTACTCCTCGGAGCATTATTCCAGGCCGTACTGGTGTGCATGCTAGCCAGAGAAACGAAGATGTTCAAGAAAAAACTGAGACTGGATACATTAGCGAGCAATCGGGACGTTATATTCGTTGGGCAGTTGATGTGGAATCACACCCCTCGTGTTTTTTTTAACACACACAAAGTATGTATTACATGAATCGAGAATTCAATTACCAGTGCATCACTATTTTCGCTCGCATAAACGTGACCTACCTAATTATATAGAGAAAAAGAATTCCGACAGTAACTAGTTCAGATATTATTAGATGCTAATATCTGTTGTAAACTAGAGCAATGTGTTTTCGTTCATTGCAATGCCCACTTCTCCAATTCATGTACTATCCTATGTAGTTCGGAGCAACTAGCACAGACAGCACCAAGGAACATGGAGATGCATTCATAGCTATTTTAGGCCTTCTGAATCATTCATGTGATCCAAATACGATCAGACAATGCTACGCAGACGGCATGGCTGTGTATGCTGCATATCCCATAAAACAAGGCGAACAGGTAATCGAATATTTTTAATATTTATTTTTATTACTAATATTTGCTTTGTCTATTCCTAGACACTTTACTGTAATAAATTACAACAAAAACAATCAAATATTATAATTTGTTTGTACAGTATAGTAAATACAAATAAGAATCTGAACATACACTGATTTGAATTGCAGATATTCGTCGATTACGGAACACGTAGTGTGACAGCGAAAAAAAACGAGAGACAGAAAGTTTTTAATCGTTTCCACTTCACGTGTGAATGTCTTCCGTGCATGGAGGATTGGCCTCTGTTTGAAGATTTACCTAGTTATCAGGTGACAATATCGAAATTCCTGTCAATCACGAAATTCTAGTTCATTTTATTGAATGTCTAATATTTTTTGACAGAATTAACTCTCATCACTAATATATCGATTATCATGTTACATCTCGATTTTTATTTGGAATTTTATTATTATTTCAGATGCAACCGTTGACTCCACGAAATAAGAGTAAGTTGGATGAAGTTTTACGAAAATTTTGTGCACAAAGGAAGGAGTCACCAAACGAATTGAACGAATTGTCGGAAATAATTGAGCTACTGTTTGAGCTTGCTCAACGTCCATGCACAGAATTAGCCCACATGCTTTCACTGCTGAGAAATTATTTTCGGGCAGCTGAAACTGTATTTGAATATGAACCAGGCCGTCTTTCTGAGATAGAGGCAGAACGGTCATCTCAGCACCAAGCTCTTCAGAGACTTATATAATATCAACAATTGTATCTTTCTCTACTTATATTCCGATCAGTAAAAATATTCTTCTATTTTTTAATTTTTTTATATGGAACGTGTATGGAATAAGATAGCAAGTAATTTTAGATAAGTATTGTTTTTTTTCTTACGTATTACATATTGTTATAATACAGCTTTGGCGTTCATTTTGAACAATTTCAGATAAAGTTGAAGTTAATAAAGATGATGAAATCTGCAGCATTCTCTGCCTCTCGATACTTCTTACCATATTTTATTGAAATAAAGAGTGAATTTGATCAACCAAATATTCCACATCTATTTTTAGAGGAAATGATCTGCCCCTCACTTCTATGTGGGCTTGGATTGTACCTATATGTATGCTAAATATGTGAATCACTTCTTTTATTTATTGCTTACCAATACGCGTGAGGCGAGGAAATCCCCGACGTATTTGACAATGTCCGTGAAGCCTCGTTCACAATCGAGGAATCGTTCAGCCGGACAGCTTGACTCTCCCACCAATCACGGCTATAATCTTGGACAATCTGTTAGCAAAGAATGAACGTGATTGGTCACGCGTTTGTCGATTCGTCGACGCTATATTCGCGGTCATTGAATATCAAGCGCAACCGTAATGATGACCGTGTAGTGTTTTTATTACGCCACTCGCGGTCCGACGCCGACCACCGTATGTTGAGGCTGATACTGCAAGATGTTCCCGTTTACTGTGGTATGAAATTATTATCTATTTTTTACTCTGATAATATTTAGAAACAATAAATGTGAAACGTTGAAGGGATGTGGATGTATTATATAAGTTAATTACTATAAATTCTTGTTTAATGGCGCATAGTAGATAATCTCATTCCTTGATTCATCTGTGAGTGCTTCAACCATTGGTCTCGAATTTTTACTCGAAGAATTACAAATAAAAATTTGATTTTTCTATAGGTTTTTTTCGGTCCCACCAAGGTTTGCACGCTCGAATAGAGGAAGAATCTCTCCTTGGTGGGTACCAATAATTGATTAATTTGGTTCGACTCGTCCGATAAATTCAAATATGTGAATGTATAAGATAGCGAACGATAGAGTCACCAAAACAACCATTGGTCTCGTAATTATTCAGTGTTACAATTTTTAACGCGACTTTGTGTCACCAATGTATATTCTTTAGTATCGATTTAATTCAATTCAATTCGATAATCGACAGAAGTTTCTTTGCAAAATTAACGAACGTTTACTTCCATGTTTTATCCAATGCAGGATCCCCAGTTTGAGTTTGAGGCTCGAAGACTGTTCATGTTTCATAGCGGCCGCGCACCTTCTTTCAATATTCTTGCCGATTTGAATTACCTCAGTACTGACATGGAACGTTTCACAGTCGCTTTGACATATGTGCTTCAGTACCGAACTGACTTTTGGTTCCACTCAAGTTGCGAGCAGAAAAATTCTAAGCGCTCTATCAGGTTACGCGAAGACGGAAATAAATCTTTCAAAGATGGTCGAAATAAGAAAGCTGTGCGACAATATACTGAAAGCGTCGTGTACGCAACAGATTCGTCCGAAGAACTGGCTTGGACGTATGCAAACAGATCTGCCGCCTTGTATAAACTGCAAAAATATGATGACTGCATCAAAGACATCGACAGAGCTCTGAGTCTCAAAATTCCAGACAGATCGAAGACTGGGTTATACAAGCGTAAGGCGTTGTGTCTGAAGGCACTGGGTATCCCTGACTTCGAGTCTTCACTTCGGGAGGCTTTGGTATGGCTTGACAAATTGGGTATGAGTGAGGAACAAATGAACAAGACGAGAACGAAGCTGGAGGAAGAATGTACTTCACTGCCGCTTGCCAAGCCTCCGGCAAATTTGGTGCAATACACAGTTCCACAGATACTCAAACCAAGCCCGGAAGCTCCCTGTGCCTCCGATGCAGTCGCCATAGCGTATTCTGAGAAATTTGGTCGGCATCTTGTCGCTACGCGCAAAATAAAAGCTGGAGAGCTTTTGATTCTGGAAAAACCATATTGCTCGAAGCTAGAGGAAGAAAATATTTATACTCACTGTGCTCATTGCTTGCAAGAATCCTGGTCTTTGATCCCATGTAAATGCTGCATTTACGTCGCATACTGTTCCGAAGCTTGTAAGGATGAAGCTTGGACCCAATATCACGAGGTGGAATGCCCTGTTGTGGGATACTTGGTCAATTACAAATTTGAAAGTCCGTTGTGGATCGGCATGAAAACAGCAATAATGGCAACACAGAAGGGAACAAAGCTGGATTCCTTGAACGAAGAGCTGAAAGACGTCGATCGTAACCAAGGTTTGTACATGAGTGTAATACTACATAAGGCATTCTGAGTTTCTGCTGCTGAGTTAGATACTTGCAAAAACACAATGCGAGTAGTTTGAACCAAACAACAGAGTGGAGCAAACAAACAGTGCAATCTATTTTAATTTGCAAAATGCAATTTTAATTTTCAGATCCACGCACAATGGGATTCAGTGATGATGGAAAATTTATCAGCAGCCAATACCGAAGTGTTTACAGTTTGAGCAATAATACTGCCAAATGCTCTGTGGGATACGTTCTCGAAAGATCGCTTTGGGTTGCCCTGACAGTGTGCATTATGGCCAGAGAAACCAACATGTTTGGCAAAAAGATGATCCTGAACGACACTCTACTATCAAATCCGGACATCATTTTTGTAGGGGGGCTGATTCTAAAGCACTTGTTTATCTGTTACTCCAACATGTTCAGCGTATGTATCGCATCAGGTTGATCTTCCATCTGCCGCTGATAATTTTTCAATTTTTATTCTCATTATGAACTTATGTCTCATTTTCATTCCTCAGTATGGATCGGTGAATGGGGATCTGAGCACTCGATATGCAGATGGCGTCGTGCCCTTCTGTAGTTTTCTCAACCATTCCTGCGATACGAACACCTTGCGACAATGGTGCGGCGATCGCCAGGCTGTGTACGCACTCCTTCCACTTGAGGAAGGTGAACAGGTAATCGAGCGATGTTCAGAGTACATAAGACTAAAAAGATCGCTCAGAGAATTACTTGAAAACTTGAAGAATACATAGATCAGTTTCTGAAAACACCCGAAACAAAGTACACAGAAATTAAATATCATGCTTCATTGAGTTCAATCTCACATCTATTGCAGATATTTGATAACTACGGAGCCCGTTGTTGCGATATGGACGGTTACGAAAGACGTCAAACATTGAAAAATTGGAAATTCGAATGTGAATGCCCACCCTGCAAGGGAGACTGGCCTAACATTTGGGGCATGTCCAGCTATAAGGTATATAATGAATAGATATTTTCTCCTGAAATTCCAACTCATTTGACTACGATCCTGAAACAAACATTCATTCTCACCTCAATCCGTGTACTCTTATAAGGATGTATTTTCTAAGCTTACACACAGTATGACATACATCCTTGTGGTGTTAGTGACCCAAATCTTTCCACAAGTTCCACAATATGGCATGTAAAAAAAATATTGCAATTTTAGGCAGCTTCAGTTATGTAAAGAAAGACAAATCAATATGAGCTTGTATTGATAGGACGTTGTCTACTTTTCTTGTATTTCGATTCATTACGAACGTTTTTCATATTCCAGCATCAATCCATACCGAAAAAGAATAAAACGAAACTTGATAGAATGATGCAGAAGCTTCGGTCAACATGTACTGATGTACTACAGAACAGTAGCGTAGAAAAGTTGACATACATGATGAACCAACTATTGGAAGCCATCGAAACACTCTCCAAAGTTGCGCTGAAGCCATGCAAAGAATTGTATACTATAGTTCGAATCGTGCAAATGTTTCACTGGTCAGGTGATGCCATATTCAACTACGTTCCGGGTCGATCGGCCTCTGACTTCACTAGTGCTCCGGCCGAATTTCACAGAAGACTCGGGAATCTTTGCTCCATGATTTCTGGCTAAAGCCCAATTTTCACGTTCTTACTAAACACACAGAATTTACTGAATGTGAAAATATCTATATCGTTGAAAGGTGTGAATTTTTCTTTATCCTTAATTTATGCTTCAGTCTGAAATTTACTATCGTCGTCTACAGTCAGAGCAATGATAATTACAGACTATCCTTTTTCGAGTTATTGGAATCTCTTGTGATTCCCTAGTAGAGTAACGTACCAGTACAGACGTTTATTTCTTACAAATATAAATGATGATAATACCATAATTTTATGCAAATATTACTATTCAATTATGACAGTAAAGTGCAAGACTTCGGACGATATTCTATTCAAACGATATTACATTTAAATCCTGCTAGAATAATATCTCTAATCTATTTCATGTGTTTTCAATTTGTTTTATTATCAGTGACTAACGATTATTAATAAACGATGTTTAATTACACCTCCGGAATTTTTCTTCCATGGTCGATGAATAAAATCGATCTTTTAGAAGTGAAATAGGTATGTTCAAATTATATGCTCATATATTACATTTTGTTTTACTCTAAGAATCTGCATTGATTAATGATTCTCTCATAATTATATCAATTTGATCAAGGTCAAAATCATAAATGGCATATCAAAAATTAAATCCACATCAATGTGTCTTTTTTAACACACTGAACTGAATTATAGTTGAAATGTTGAACCTCCATTCGAACAAATATCGGTGCTGAATTTTCGAAAATAAATATACACAATGTCAGCTTGTCTCTTGAATAGTGTAGTGTAGGCTGTGACTGGATTTTCATTGGCGGTATTTTTTTCAAAAGACGCGCCAGCGAAATACTGCAAATGAAAACGCCGCGAGTCCAGCGCCTACGGTACGGTCACGTGGCTCGTCAGAGGTTCTCATTAGTGTGTGTATACCGCTGAAAATCGTAACGGGCATCAAACGAGAGCCAAAAGTGAAAGGGGATACGGGAGGAAATAAGTGTGCAAGGTAATACCTGCATGTAGCATGTATTGTTTTTTTTTTTCTTACGTATTACATATTGTTATAATACAGCTTTGGCGGTCATTTTACACCAATGAAGATGCGCGGCAACTGTTGTGCCTTGAACAATTACAGATAAAGTTGAAGTTAATAAAGATGATGAAATCTGCAGCATTCTCTGCCTCTCTATACTTCCTAATTATTATATTTTATTGAAATAAAGAGTGAATTCGATTAACCAAATAGGGTAGACGTACCGGTTGTGGCCACTTTAATCACTTTCTGGCATTCGTTTACCGATAGTATTCAGGTTATCATTAATATAAACCTGAACAAGTGATCAAGCGACTCGGTAAAGTCTCGCGCCAAGTACGTTAAAAAAAGTTTTTTTTTATACGCTGCTCAATACGACCGTAAAGGTACAGAGAATCGAATTATATGATCTTTTGAAACCATCTCCGATTACAATCATTCGAAAAAATAGCCAATTATATTGCATATGCTATTTTCACCATTTGTGGCCACAAATGTACTAATTCGGTCGAAATATAACACTCGATGCAGCAAACACAACCTGCAAACCTTGAAAAACTCGAAAGAAATGTAAAGTGGCCACACTGGTACGTCTACCCTATAGGTATGTATGCTAAACATGTGAATCACTTCTTTATTGCTTACCAATACGCGTGAGGCACGGAAATCCCCGACGTATTTGACAATGGCCGTGAAGCCTCGTTCACAATCGAGGAATCGTTCAGCCGGACAGCTTGACTCTCCCACCAATCACGGCTGTAATCTTGGACAATCTGTTAGCAAGGAATGAACGTGATTGGTCACGCGTTTGTCGATTCGTCGACGCTATATTCGCGGGCATTGAATAAAGCGCAACCGTAATGATGACCGTGTAGTGTTTTTATTACGCCACTCGCGGTCCGACGCCGACCACCGTATGTTGAGGCTGATACTGCAAGATGTTCTCGTTTAATATGGTATGCAATTTTTATCTATTTTTTACTCTGATATTATTTAGAAACAATAAATGTGAAATGTTTAAGGGATGTGGGTGTATAATCTAATTTTATTACTATAAATTCTTGTTTAATGGCGCATAGTAGACAATCTCATTCCTTGATTCATCTGCGAGTGATTCAACCATTGGTCTCGTAATTATTCAGTGTTACAATTTTTAACGCAACTTTGTGTCACCAATATATATATTCTTTAGCATCGATTTAATTCAATTCAATTCGATAATCGACAGAAGTTTCTTTGCAAAATTAACGAACGTTTACTTCCATGTTTTATCCAATGCAGGATCCCCAGTTTGAGTTTGTGACTCGAAGACTGTTCACGTTTCATAGCAGCTACTCACCTTCTTTCGATATTATTGCCAATTTGAAGTACGTCAGGACTGACAGGGAACGTTTCACAGTCGCTTTGAAATATGTGCTTCAGTACCGAACTGACCTTTGGTTCAACTCAAGTTGCGAGCAGAAAAATTCTAAGCGCTCTATCAGGTTACGCGAAGACGGAAATAAATCTTTCAAAGATGGTCGAAACAAGAAAGCTGTCCGACAATATACTGAAAGCGTCGTGTACGCCACAGATTCGTCCGAAGAACTGGCTTGGACGTATGCGAACAGATCTGCCGCCTTGTATAAACTGGAAAAATATGATGACTGCATCAAAGACATCGACAGAGCTCTGAGTCTCAAAATTCCAGACAGATCGAAGACTGGGTTATACAAGCGTAAGGCGTTGTGTCTGAAGGCACTGGGTATCCCTGACTTCGAATCTTCACTTCGGGAGGCTTTGGTATGGCTTGACAAATTGGGTATGAGTGAGGAACAAATGAACAAGACGAGAACGAAGCTGGAGGAAGAATGTACTTCACTGCCGCTTGCCAAGCCTCTGGCAAATTCGGTGCAATACCCAGTTCCACAGATACTCAACCCAAGCCTGGAAGCTCCCTGTGCCTCCGATGCAGTCGCCATAGAGTATTCTGAGAAATTTGGTCGGCATCTTGTCGCTACGCGCAAAATAAAAGCTGGAGAGCTTTTGATTCTGGAAAAACCATATTGCTCGAAGCTAGAGGAAGAAAATATTTATACTCACTGTGCTCATTGCTTGCAAGAATCCTGGTCTTTGATCCCATGTAAGTGCTGCATTTACGTCGCATACTGTTCCGAAGCTTGTAAGGATGAAGCTTGGACCCAATATCACGAGGTGGAATGCCCTGTTGTGGGATACTTGGTCAATTACAAATTTGAAAGTCCGTTGTGGATCGGCATGAAAACAGCAATAATGGCAACACAGAAGGGAACAAAGCTGGATTCCTTGAAAGAAGAGCTGAAAGACGTCGATCGTAACCAAGGTTTGTATATGAGTGTAATACTACATTCAGGCATTCTGAGTTTCTGCTGCTGAGTTAGATACTTGCAAAAACACAATGCGAGTAGTTTGAACCAAACAACAGAGTGGACCAAACAAACAGTGCAATCTAACAATTTTAATTTTCAGATCCACGCACAATGGGATTCAGCGATGATGGAAAATTTATCAGCAGCCAATACCGAAGTGTTTACAGTTTGAGCAATAATGCTGCCAAAAGCTCTGTGGCATACGTTATCGAAAGATCGCTTTGGGTTGCCCTGACAGTGTGCATTATGGCCAGAGAAACCAACATGTTTGGCAAAAAGATGATCCTGAACGACACTCTACTATCAAATCCGGACATCATTTTTGTAGGGGGGCTGATTCTAAAGCACTTGTTTATCTGTTACTCCAACATGTTCAGCGTATGTATCGCATCAGGTTGATCCGCTTCCATCTGCCGCTGATAATTTTTCAATTTTTATTCTCATTATGAACTTATGTCTCATTTTCATTCCTCAGTATGGATCGGTGAATGGGGATCTGAGCACTCGATATGCAGATGGCGTCGTGCCCTTCTGTAGTTTTCTCAACCATTCCTGCGATACGAACACCTTGCGACAATGGTGCGGCGATCGCCAGGCTGTCTACGCACTCCTTCCACTTGAGGAAGGTGAACAGGTAATCGAGCGATGTTCAGAGTACATAAGACTAAAAAGATCGCTCAGAGAATTACTTGAAAACTTGAAGAATACATAGATCAGTTTCTGAAAACACCCGAAACAAAGTACACAGAAATTAAATATCATGTTTCATTCAGTTCAATCTCACATCTATTGCAGATATTTGATAACTACGGAGCCCGTTGTTGCGATATGGACGGTTACGAAAGACGTCAAACATTGAAAAATTGGAAATTCGAATGTGAATGTCCACCCTGCAAGGGAGACTGGCCTAACATTTGGGGCATGTCCAGCTATAAGGTATATAATGAATAGATATTTTCTCCTGAAATTCCAACTCATTTGACTACGATCCTGAAACAAACATTCATTCTCACCTCAATCCGTGTACTCTTATAAGAATGTATTTTCTAAGCTTACACACAGTATGACATACATCCTTGTGGTGTTAGTGACCCAAATCTTTCCACAAGTCCCACAATATGGCATGTAAAAAAAATATTGCAATTTTAGGCAGCTTCAGTTATGTAAAGAAAGACAAATCAATATGAGCCTGTATTGATAGGACGTTGTCTACTTTTCTTGTATTTCGATTCATTACGAACGTTTTTCATATTCCAGCATCAATCCATACCGAAAAAGAATAAAACGAAACTTGATAGAATGATGCAGAAGCTTCGGTCAACATGTACTGATGTCCTACAGAAAAGTAGCGTAGAAAAGTTGACATACATGATGAACGAACTATTGGAAGCCATCGAAACACTCTCCAAAGTTGCGCTGAAGCCATGCAAAGAATTGTATACTATAGTTCGAATCGTGCAAATGTTTCACTGGTCAGGTGATGCCATATTCAACTACGTTCCGGGTCGATCGGCCTCTGACTTCACTAGTGCTCCGGCCGAATTTCACAGAAGACTCGGGAATCTTTGCTCCATGATTTCTGGCTAAAGCCCAATTTATAACCAGGGTCTCACGTTCTTACTAAACACACACAGAATTTACTGAATGTGAAACTATCTATATCGTTGAGAGGTGTGAATTTTTCTTTATCCTTAATTTATGCTTCAGTCTGAAATTTACTATCGTCGTCTACAGTCAGAGCAATGATAATTACAGACTATCCTTTTTCGAGTTATTGGAATCTCTTGTGATTCCCTAGTAGAGTAACGTACCAGTACAGACGTTTATTTCTTACAAATATAAATGATGATAATACCATAATTTTATGCAAATATTATTATTCAATTATGACAGTAAAGTGCAAGACTTCGGACGATATTCTATTCAAACGATATTACATTTAAATCCTGCTAGAATAATATCTCTAATCTATTTCATGTGTTTTCAATTTGTTTTATTATCAGTGACTAACGATTATTAATAAACGATGTTTAATTACACCCCCGGAATTTTTCTTCCACGGTCGATGAATAAAATCGATCTTTCAGAAGTGAAATATGTTCAAATTATGTGCTCAAATATTGGTATATTTTGTTTTACTGTAAGAATCTGCATTGATCAATGATTCTTTCATAATTATATCAATTTGATCAAGGTCAAAATCATAAATGGCATATCAAAAATTAAATCCACATCAATGTGTCTTTTTTAACACACTGAACTGAATTATAATACACAGTTGAAATGTTGAACCTCCATTCGAACAAATAGCGGTGCTGAATTTTTGAAAATAAATATACACAATGTCAGCTTGTCTCTTGAATAGTGTAGTGTAGACTGTGACTGGATTTTCATTGGCGGTATTTTTTTCAAAAGACGCGCCAGCGAAATACTGCAAATGAAAACGCCGCGAGTCCAGCGCCTACGGTATGGTCACGTGGCTCGTCAGAGGTTCTCATTAGTGTGTGTATACCGCTGAAAATCGTAACGGGCATCAAACGAGAGCCAAAAGTGAAAAGGGATACGGGAGGAAATAAGTGTGCAAGGTAATACCTGCATGTAGTTTCTGCAAGATGATTGCCTGGACACACGCATTTTCTCCTACATCATGCGCGACACGAATTTCACTAGTATATGCACATAAAGGAGAACCTCTGACGAACCACGTGACCATACCGTAGGCGCTGGACTCGCGGCGTTTTGCTGCCGCTGCAGTAGCGTTTTCATTGGCAGTATTTCGCTGCTGCAGTATTTTAACACGCGTCAAAATACTGCCAATGAAAATCCAGCCTGTGCAGTAGAAGAAGAAATTGTTTTGCAACCGGGATTCCCCGATTTCAGTGAAAACTTGTCTGAGTTACAAACACAATTACGGCTCTATAGTTTCATCCGTGTTTATCAAATGCGATAAACGACACGATGCGACCGTAACCATGGTGCTTTCGGCTACGCCCTGTCACCGTTAGCGATTATTGTACCCCAACCTCATCTTTCAAACGGTAGTCGGTAACTGTCGTCTCATAATTGTTCTGACGCAAGGAAATCCGAGGTAAGATTATTTCTAACCTAACCCAACCTAACCTATAAATACGAAGTTCTTTCGTTTGACGGAAATGTAGGCTTTTTTTTACTTTTCCTTGAAGTACGAGAAATTGATTATTCAATCTTTGATTACGATTATTTAGTTCCAACCCTGTCTCACCCTGTCACAGATCTGACTGGACACGCTATTTTGTGTATTCTTGACTTTTTTTTTCATTCGCCATCGGGAATAATATCAATTATGGTTTGTATATGAATTGATTGTTGATTCTCAAAATGCCATTGTGCCATTGCGGGGATTAATCAACTGTCCTTTTATGTTTTTCAGATGGACGAACATATGAATCAATATAAGCTCAATTTCCTTTCTGAACTTGTGATCGATCTTATTCCCAAGTCTCAGCGTTGTAGAAATGACGACGAACGGTTCTTACTTGCCTTGAAAGTAGTGGTCCGGCATGCTGCCGATTTATTTGACTTTAAGTGCAAGCAAAAAGATTCTCAGCACTCTGTGAGATCTCGTGACGATGGAAATCGGAGCTTTATGAATGGACAGCATTACCAGGCTGTGCAACAATACACCGAAAGCATTGTATACGCCGTCGATTCGTCCGAAGAACTAGCGCTGGCATATGCGAATAGATCTGCGGCGTTGTTTAATTTGGAGAAATTTGAAGAATGCATCAAAGATATCGACAGAGCTCTGGGCCTGAAATACCCAGACAGATTGAAGACAAAGGTATACAAGCGAAAGGGATTGTGTCTGACGAAGTTGGGTAGGTCTGGTGCCGATTCTGCGTTTCAAGAGGCAATAAGTTGGGTCGACCAAACAACTCTGAGCAACGTGGAGAAGGAAAAAAACAGGGGCGAGCTGAACAAATTTATTTCAACTCCGAACACAGTTTCCAAACCACAAAAAAATTCAGTGAAGATCCAATCGCCTGAGATTTCCACCACGAATTTTGAAATTCCCTGTGCCTCGGATGGAGTCGCAATTAAGTATTCGGAAAAGTTCGGGAGGCACCTCGTTGCTACTCGTGAAATCAAACCCGGAGAGCTTCTGATTTCAGAAAAACCATATTGCCTGCGGCTCATTCCCAAGAATCTTTACAAATACTGCTCATTTTGCTTGCAAGTATCCTGGGACTTGATACCATGCGAATTTTGCGTTCATGCTGCCTACTGCTCAGAAACTTGTAAAGAGAAAGCCTGGGATGACTATCACGAGGTGGAATGTCCGATTGTGGGACTCTTGCTTGCATTCAAATTCAATAACGTTGTTGGAATCAGCGTGAGGACAGTTATAATGGCCACGAAGAAGGGGATGAATCTGAATGCAGTAAAAGAAGAGCTGGCACATATTAATCTTCACGCGGGTATAACTCATCCAGGAACAATTTATTCGTTCATTTATTCACATTTCATGGAATTTTTTCCCCAAACTTGGAACGATAATCATTCGAAGTAGACCCAATTTACTATTAAAACGAGATACGATTCGTAGATGAACTAAAATTGATTGCTCTTTTTTCAGATCCACGAACCAAGGGATTTTCTGACGATGGAAAATTCCATAGCGACCAATACCGTAGTGTCTGCAGCCTGGCAAATAATGTGGATAAGTGCTCCGTGCAGGATCTCACAGTCAGAGCATTCTGGGTGGCCATAGTAGTCTGCATCCTCGCACGAGAAACCAACATCTTCAAGAAAAAACTTGCACTGGATACATTGGCGACAAATCCAGACGTTACATTTATTGGGGGAATGATATTGAAGCTTGTTCACACTGTTTTTATAAACACGCACAGTGTATGTATACTTAGCAATTCAAGATTCTTTCTTTATTTATATTTCAGATAGGTTTATTATATTTGTGACAAAATTGTTGGATTTTTTCGGCGTAATATTAAGTACATTTCTACAAAGCACTTTCCAATTTATGTCACAATTTCTGTAGAATAATCATCTCTTATTTTACAGTTTGGAGCATCAGGCAGTGGTCCGAGGACTAACGAACACGGAGATGCGTTCATGGCTGTTTCTGGTCTTCTTAACCATTCCTGTGACGCAAATACACTGCGTCAATGGTACGGCGATCGCATGGCCTTCTATGCAGCCTATCCCATCAAGCAAGGCGAACAGGTATTATAAAATATTCCGTTCGGTTTTCCCTACACATTTCCCGACATTCGAGCTAGGATGCTCAGAGAAAGTATTTTGGTTGAATAGAATATAAATGTAGTCTCAACATTCATTCGACCTACAGATATTTGACAATTACGGACCACGCAGTGCTATGATGGCAAAGAGTGAGAGACACGGACACCTCACACGTTGGCACTTCAAGTGTGATTGTCGCCCTTGCCGTGAAGATTGGCCTCTGTTGTTTAATCTGCCGAGTTATAAGGTAAAAATATTGTTTCAGAACCGTCCATAAAATTACTATCCTTCTGCGATAATGAAAAGGATTTTTGTTTTGTGCTTTGGATCTCATTCTGAATTTAATTTCTGTTTCAGAGACAACCACTACCTCAAGAGAGTGAAAAGAAATTGGATATGGCAATAAAGAAACTCAGAATAAATAACGCGGCAATGCAGAGAGGCATCTTGGAGAACTGGCCAAGTGCTT
The DNA here is from genome assembly GCA_018257835.1 of Euura lappo. Classification (NCBI taxonomy): domain Eukaryota; kingdom Metazoa; phylum Arthropoda; class Insecta; order Hymenoptera; family Tenthredinidae; genus Euura; species Euura lappo. The sequence goes on along the minus strand of JAEUYN010002072.1, from coordinate 147,883 downwards.
TGAAACAAATTTTGATATCCATTGAGCTGCTGTTTGAACTTGCTCGGAGACCTTGCGCTGAATTAATTCTGGTGATTTCCATGCTGAAAGATTTTTACGAGGTAGCCGACTCTATCTTTGACTATGAACCAGTCAGTCTGTCTGATATCGAGAAACACCGCTCGCAGTACTATCTACGTTTTCAGCAAATGCTCTCTCGACAATAATATTCCATGAATCGTTCTTTACTTAGATTCACCATCCGACTTTTGATACTTCCGTGAATCATGTATTCCTTTTCATGTCTCCCAGCAGAATAATTCCTCATCTCATACTTTTCAATATCTAGATTATACATGTATTTTGTTTTCATCTTTATTTCAACAATTGTATGTAAGGTTTGATCTGAATAAACACCTAAGAATACTTTGAATAAAATAATGTTGTGACCGTAAATTTCTAATAAATTCATTCATTAATTATGGGGCCAGTTTCAATAACCCTTTTTTCAACATACACTGAAATAATGTGTATTATCAAATGAATTCTATTTGATCCAAGTAAATGAGTGACTTGTATATTATCAAGTAAATGTGTACTGAGTTAAAACAAATGATCACTGAATCAAATACAATTTCTTGGGTTAAGGTGAAATGAAAGTCACGTGACCTCGATATGATTTACACTTGGAATTTTCAAACGCTATTTTCTCAGCTAAAACACATTTGATTGATGTGAAATTGATATCAGTAACGTAGAAAAACTTAATGAAGGGCCTGCCAATCGTGGATTTTCGAATATCGAAAGACATAATCAGAATTTTGTGTAACAATATTGGTCTGTAACCCAAGGAGGTGCTGCCCCTCGTGGAGAGAGGCAGCACTTCCTTGCGGACTACAGAACAATACTGTTAAAAAACTGTTATTACGTCTCGATTTTCGAAAATCCACGATTGGCAGGCCCTTCATTGAGTTTTTCTACGTCACTGATATCAATTTCACATCAATCGAATGTGTTTTGGCAGAGAAAATAGCGTTTGAAAATTCCAAGTGTAAATCATATCGAGGTCACGTGACTTACATTTCACCTTAAAGCATATCATTTATTTGAACTCATGCTTATACACCAGTTGAATCATATGAACTCTAAATTCTTCAGATCAGCCGATTTATGTGGAAATAAGAAATTTTTTCAGTCTATCATATATTTACAAAGAATATTCACAATTTACAATCGCCGCTGGAAATTACAGCGATTGTGTTTTCTATCTATTTCGAGACATTCGCTATATCCGCTATCGAATTAAATCATTTACTTTTACGGCTGTGCGAACATTTCTGAGGAAAAAAACTCTCAAAATGAAGAAATAATCGATGTTGAGATAGCTCGATGGAACCTGCGCTATTTCGTTTAAACCGGTTTGAACGAATGGTCACAAATCTCGGCCAGTTTATCCAGATGGCGACACAAGCATCAAGCATTTGGCCGGCCAATCAGAATTAGCGTTGACTGTTCAGCTCTAGCTTGATTGGGCCGCTGGACCAGAGAGGGGAAGCCTTCCGAGAACTTGTTGTCACTTGTTGTGAAGAACGGCTTTTCCTTCGAACAGTGAATCCTTCATTTTGGTATGTACTTGCCATCGCAAAAAGCAATCAGGGTATAACTATCAAGAATTGAAAGGAAAACAGCGAATTCTGATTCCTGCTTCTGCTGTTGTTTCGGGTGATGCCAACATGTATAGCATATCCTCGATGTTTGCGATGCTCGACAAGGTAAATTATTGTCTCCAGTCTATGTTTCAAGTAATTTCGCCATTATCATCCTCCGGTCATGACTTGTATTGTCGAATACGGATGACAAGTCCCATTCTTCGATAATTTATCGAATTACCTAATACATACGTCCAAAGCCGGCAACTTTCATGAGGTTCCTCCACACCTAGATTTTGGACTTTGTGGAAATTCCACACCCTCAGAATCGTATAAATTAGCACTTTTGTCACAAGTATTCCTTGCCATTTGTCCCCATTTGTTGTTTGGAAAAATATGCGTAGGAAATTTACCCCCTCTCCGGCTTACACGAACCCCACACCCTCAGCGAGGACAAGTTGCCGGCCTTGCATACGTAAACAATATCTCTTAACTCTGTGCTATACAATTTTGGGTCTTTGTGTGTTACGAAAATATTTCGAACAGAATGATATAATTCAGTAGGGGTTTATACTGATGCTTAAATTTGGAATTGTAGATCTTTAATTTCGGATCGAGATCTGTCCATAAAAGACAACGATGGCTGGATGAGATTGTAAAGGATGACAACATCCTAAAAGAGTTTAGACAGTTTGAAACTGATGAGGAGCGAGTCACACATTCGTTGAAAACGTTGCTCGGGTACGATACCAGCCGTTGGTTCGACTCTAAGAGCGAGCAGAAGATTCCCGCGTACTCGACTGACCTGCGTATCGAGGGTGACAAGTCCTTTAAACTTCATAAATGCAAAAATGCCGTGCAAGAATATACCGAAAGCATTTTGTATGCACCAGACTCATCCGAAGAACTGGCTTTAGCATTTGCTAACAGATCCAGAGCCTTGTTCGAACTAGGTAAATACGAAGATTGTATCAAAGACATTGACAGAGCGCTGAATCTGGAATATTCAGACAAATGGAAAACAGTCCTATATCAGAGAAAAGGATCGTGTTTGAGCAGACTTGGCAGCCCTGGTGCTGAATCTGCGTTCAGAGAGGCTTTGATTTGGCTTGACAAAATGAATCTCAGCAAAGATGAGATGGATAGATTCAAAGGCCGGCTGGAAAATCGGATATTATCCCCACCTGCGGTTTCCAAACCACCAGCTTCGATGGTGCAATATCCAGTAAAGAAGATACTTACGCCTAACCCAGATATTCCTTGTGCCTCTGACGCAGTCGCGATCGAATATTCCGAGAAATTCGGTCGGCACCTTGTTGCTACGCGTAAAATCGAACCAGGAGAACTGATAATTCTAGAAAAGCCGTATTGCTCAAGGGTTAAGTACGAGCATCTTCACACACATTGCTCTGACTGCTTGCAAGAATCGTGGTCGTTAATCCCATGTGAATATTGCGTCAATGTGGCCTACTGTTCGAAAACCTGCAAAGACAAAGCCTGGGACGAATACCACGAGGTGGAATGTCCTGTTGTGGGATTATTGGACGATTTCCGTATCAAAAGTCAGTTTTGGATCAGTTTCAGAATGGTTCTGATTGCGACGGAACAAGGGAAACAACTGGTTTCTGTAAAAGAAGAGCTGAAAAAAGTTGATTGTAACTCTGGTATTTGTATTTTGAATTTATTTAATAATAATACATCCAATTTAGAGTTGAATTATCATTATTCTATGCATTAGAATTGAGTCATTCAAATTTGAAATCAAAACTCTGGGCAATAAGTGTTGGAACTAATCTTCGCGTTGTGAAAATTCCAGATCCACGCACTAAGGGATTCAGCAAAGACGGGAAGTATGATAGCAGTCACTGTCGCAGTGCGTACAGTTTGTCCGATACCGCTGATCAATGCTCTACGAGACAAATACTTTTGAGATCACTTTGGGCATCCTTATCAGTTTGTATGATGGCAAGAGAGACGAACATGTTTGGCAAAAAACTGACCATAGATCACACGTTATTGACAAAGCCAGACGTAATTTTCATCGGGCAACTGATCTTGAAATACACTCATATCGTTTGCTCAAACATACACGGCGTACGTATGAGTTGGAATTACAATTTTTTTACCATACAGCTATAATTTCTGATCTGTTCTGATATAACGAGCAATTTAGGAAGCTCCTCTTCGATAAAATTGAGTGAAATTCTGGAACCATTATTGTTCAATGGCAATTCTTAGCAATTTCAAAATCAACATAATGTATTCTTCCGTCACTGGCTTCTCTGTTTTGGTATTGTGAGGAGAATTTTTCAGATCTGTCTAACATTAGGCTTGATATTCTCATGTTTTGTAATTAGTATGGAGCAGCATCTCGGGATTTGTGGAATCAATTTGCGAGTGGACTACTGCCTTTGAGTAGTCTTCTCAATCATTCCTGCGATCCGAATACCGTAAGACATTGGCACATCGACCGCATGGCTTTCCATACCATCTATCCCATTGAACAGGGTGAACAGGTATAAATACTGTGTAGTTCTAGTATTTTACAATAGAATTCACTATTTCGCCTGATCTTTCCTGTATAAGAGCTACTGTACCGTATCCAGTATTTTAGTTATGGGATATGACAAGACCTTGTGCAATTGAAACAAACTATGCATAAAAAAACGTTTACTTCAATTTTTCCTCTCTATTTCAGATCTTTGACAACTACGGAACGTGTTGTTGCACGATGAGAAAGAGTGAGAGAAAAGAAGCATTGGAAACTTGGGAATTCACCTGCGAATGTCTCCCGTGCAGAAAAGATTGGCCTCACGTTTGGGACATGCCCAGTTACAAGGTAGTAAACATAAACACGTTTCCAAAATGTTTGCTCATTTTCTGGCAACTTATGCGGGTTTAGATAAACTCCAGCATATGTGCCTGTGACCATGGAGTATTATCCTTTTCAGGAGTGTAGAAATGGAAGAAGCATGTAACAAAAAAATAGTTTTTCAATCAATCGGATGTTCTCTACTTTTGTGTGGTATGCTGAAACTTTAATGGTTGTATTTCAGAAACAATCCTCATCTCGCAAGAATAAACATCAACTGGAAGGAATTATGCTGAAGCTAATGGTGACATACCGTACTTTACTGCTGAAGAGCAACGTGGAAAATTTGACAAATATGTTGAATGAATTGCTGAGAGCTATCGAATCACTGCTAAAACTTGCCAAGAAACCATGTAGAGAATTGTACATGTTGGTTGATGCAGTGCAAGAATTTTACCGTGCAGGTAACACTATATATGATTACAATCCAGCCAATCCTAAGTCCGAGGTACCGCCTGGGCTCTTAGAATTTCACAAACGGCTTCAGGACGCTCTTTTGTAAAGTTAAATCTCTTTTCGTTCATGTATTTCTTCCGTGGTTCGTGGTTGAGCCTAGCAGCTTTAAAGCCGATATTCTTTGATATTATATTGTATTTCTTGAGTTTTTAATAAGTTTACGGAATGACTCCTGTTTTGCTGAGCATTAAAAAATTCAGTTCATCTATAGCCTTCTCAAACGAAGTAGAGGATTTTTTAATCCTTTGAAGCCATATATTTTTTTCATATCGCGTTTACTGTGGGAATCTCTCAGGGAATCTATGAAAAGTTCGTATGCAAAGTTCCTAATATTACGACCAATGTCAAGTCGAGGGATTTTATTGTCCATTTTAGTGTTCGAAGTTTGACGGTATATGTCCGATAACTTTATTGTTGTAATGTGCCTTGATAAATATTTGTGTTACTTTGTTTTTCATTTTATCGTACCCTTTTCTAAACCATTATTTACTGTACTTTTACCATAATTTTGTATGCTCACGTTGGGCTGATCAACATGTATGTCAATTGTTGGTGTTATCAATAATATTCCGTGACTTTTTAATCCAACTGTGGGGCACAAAACATTGTAATACCTAAAATATTATACGTTACATGGTATATTTATGATATATGTACTCCTCGTTTCACAAATATTGAGCTAATAAAGTTTATTGATCTTAAAACGGATATCAGTTGACCTTTTGCTAGAAGGTGAGAAGAAGAAGGTAGAAGGATCATATATAGCACTGGAAATCTATCTTAAGACCCTAGAAAAATCTAAGAATTTCCCATGAACTGAGACCATTGACCTTTTTATCGGCTCGTATGAAGTCTGAGGGCAGGGAATCCCCGACGTCCGTGACAGCGGATGTAATGGCGTTTTCCGCTCGGCTCATGGAGTAGGAGACATATCTCCCCACATTTAGGCGTCTGAAAGTGGTCCTAGAATCCCACGTTATAGGGGGCGCTGCGAACAGCCGAGAACCGTAGAATTCCGGCGAGCGGCAAAATTTGAATATCTTTTATGACTAGTGATGTGGAATTATAACTGCACATGTACTAGAAAGAATATTTCATTTCTTCAATATTACTCTGACCATGTAACTACGTTCAGATAAGGATTTGCTGTACTCTGACAAAGAGTGCAAATAACTGAGGCTGAAAAATCAATGCTGTTTTCGACTGGTATTGGAGATAAGAGGAATTTGCATTGGGTGACAAGCAATATACCTGAGAATGAACTTAATCCTCACGAAAATGAAATAATAAAATTGACTCTCTTAAGAAGAAGATCTCTCTTAACTAGTAATATACCGTAGCACTGATTGAACTAGATTTACTTACTTGAATAAAGACTGGCTTAATCACTCTGTTCTACGCAAGATACTCTGTTGTTACTTATCACTACATAAACCTTCGGTATACTTCTGTATCTTTAATATCTAAATCTATAAATACTGTGACTTGTTCTGCTTGTTACATACATGTCCAGTGTGCTCCAGTAGCTTATGTGAGTCTAGACTGCTTGCGCAGGAGTGTGAATTTGCCGTTTTCTTTTGTTGATTATTTATTGACTAAAAGCTACGGCACGCAAAATGTAGTCGCATAATCACTGACTGAAGTGATTTGATTTCTCATCTAGACTCAGGATCAACAACTTGATTTGTAGTGCTACAAATATTATAAATTATACATTGGTATATACAGTTTGATTATACCGGGTGATTTACCCTACATCGAAAAAATTGGAGAAACAAATTTTTTGCGAAATTCTAAGAATAAAAGTCTTTAGCAAAATTTCTGAGGTGCCTTCAGTTTTCGAGTGAGAGATTTAAGTGAACCAATTAAAGGCCAGATACAAGCTTTAAATGGTGCCAGGTTTCGTGTGTGCAATAATTGCATTTCGCCTCGACCCCATTTCACTATGCCGTCCGGAGGAGAGGATCGCATTTGGGCTCCATCGTATGCCAATGGGAGAAAGAGGAGCGGTTAGGCTCCACCGAAATTCACTGTGCCGCTGGGGTAGAGGAGCGGATTTAGGGTCCACCGAAATTCACTGTGCCAGGGAGAGAGGAGCGGCATAGTGAATTTCAGTCCAGGTCGTGAAAATACGGTCCTCTCTCGAGGCAAATACAATTGTGTGCACACAATACCTGGCACCATTCAAAAATAGTATCAGGCCGTTAATTGTTCACTGAAATATTTCTCACTCGAAAACTGAAAGGCTTTCTCAGAAAATGTCGCCAAAGACTTATTCTTAGAACTAAACCAAGTGATTCTGTAATTTTTTCGTGTAAGTACATCCCAGAAAGTAAACTAAAAAGAATTGGAAAGAATTGAACATTTTCAATTCTTATGAATCCCGTTTTTCTATTCCAGTATTGTAACAAGTTATCAGTTTTTCTATTCCAGTATTGTAATTATTACGTATAAGGTTACAATCAAAGTCTATTCGTTTGAATTCCAAATATGACTCTCGTATTTACGTTACATTTCGAATTGGAAGAGAAATTAACATCCATTAAATACGGATTAGAACGAATTTGAAAGAATTGAAAGAATAAGTGGGTACATAATTTATTAACTCGAAGATGTAGGTTGATTATATTTGATACATTGGGCTAGAATAGTATATTGTGGCATGCCGGTGAAGTAACTGTGTTCGTTTCGAGTCCTGAAGAGTCCTGAACGGAGAGTCCTGAAAACATAACCTCGCCGAACAGTTACTTCACGGGCGCGCCCCATACGATATTTTTCCCGGCAAAGGCATGAAGAGTCACTTTGACGTCAGTTGAGGTCCACACTTCGACCTCTTGTTCTTCTTCTTCTTCTTATCCTTTATGTCTACACTTTGCCCTCCACATCAACCTGCCGTTTAACACTCTTGTGTGGCAGCTCTGAGATGCGCAGTTCGTACCGCGCGACAAAAGTCAGGAATTGCGCATGACAACTACTAGTTTGACTATTCTATTTTTCTGGCCATCAAAATATTAGACGAATGCGAATCAATGTCTATGTAATTCTTATTTACGAATTCAAACACATTAATCTATCGTACTCGTGCACTGAAATTCCTTTGGATAGAAATTACGGAAGGTGTATTTTTCGATTGGAATTATTTCGAATTCACATCAAGAACTGATTCACGCGAATTAAAATGTTTCCCATTAAATTCCCAGAACAGAATTAAGACGAATCGGATCGTGCTCACTCCCTAGTCGCATTCATTCGGTTCGCGAACCCTCTATGATGAATTCCCGGTTCGGAATTCATCGGAATTCATAACCTAGCGTAACGGTGGACAGTTTATGAGAATAAACAAGGTCTTGTATTCAATTCCGATTTGCGAATTGAAACAAATTGACGCATTCGTTCGATTATATGAGACGCGAATGAATTCGATGAACAGAATTCGGAAGGATTCGAGAATAGAAACGTGCGATACCCAATTCGAGTTCTGGGCAAAACGGGATCGAAAGATGGGACGATGAATCATTTTCAATTCATTTCCAATTCTTTTTAGTTTACTGGGATCACCCGGTATATTCAAATTGTGTATACCACTATATTTAGCTATACAAGATTTGAAAGTATAATAATCTATAATATTTGCACTACAAATCAAGTTGTTGGTCCTGATTGTAGATGGGAAATCCGACCTATATTCAAGTCATTTCAGTCAGTGATTATGCAACTATATTTTGCTTGCCGGAGATTGAAGTCAGAATAATAATAAAAAAAAAAGAAAAAGAAACATCCAAAGTTTACTTGGTGAAAACACCATTTAACTACCAAAAGTACTAAGAGGCAAAAACGTCATTTTTTAACAAAAATTCATATCTTCTTTCTAATCAACCGATTTTCAAATTTCAAACGGGATTTTGAAGAGGATACATCAGACTTCTAGAAAAAATAACTATCGCTATCCCCTCTCAAAAAGTATATTTATTTTGGGATATGAAAATGAGAAAATTCACAATGCGAAAACAGTAATAAAAGTCAATTAAAACGTAACAAAAGAGTGTTTGCAAAGGGTTCACGTATATTTTCAGACTCGTTCATTGTATTCTGTATTTTGTATTTTCATTACAAACGATTAAGAAAAGAAATATTTTGATCTAGATGAAATAGGTCAATTTACTTACTTCCACAAAACTAACGGGAACTACGGGTGGGGTCACATACGACCACAGAGGTAAAAATACAAGTTTTACTTTAGTACATATCTGAACTCATACAAATAAATGACTAATTCTTGGTAAAACAATGTGAATCATTATTTTAGGACATCAGAAATAGTAATTGATCCCGGCTGGATGCCATAATCACTGGTAGTAAGTATTCTCTAGAGCGACTGGTTTGAATATGGCGCGTAAACTGCTCCAATTAATATGGCCGACATGCTACCTCACATACTCCCCGGATAATCGCTTCCCCTCGCCCATAAACTCAGCTTGCGCTCCGTCCAGAACACTGATTGTATAGGTATATATATCAGTGGTCCAGAAGTCCGTGATTCTGGCCGACTTCATACTATATCATCGTTAGCAAGGACATCGGTAAAGCAGAATGCAACTCTGTTGTTTGCGGTTTTTACCTATCGTCGCCGTTGGCACTTTGACGTTCGTGAAGCAGACGACGTGAAAACATTCAGTGTTTATTCCAATCGGGAACCATTACATCCAGTGCTAACACAATCGATTCTGTTTGCTAAAAGTTATTTCTATTTAGTTTATCAGTTTACAAACGATTGTATTTTTTAATCGTTAATATTATAAGGTGAGAATGCTCTACCGTCATTCAATACACACGCTAATCAACAATATCCATCAATTACGGGTGAAGATCTTCCGATTCCACTAGCTCAACGCATCAATAATTCATCCTTGACAATGTTCTGCCGATTTACAATTATGGTGTAATCGTCTAATCGTTCATTCGAACGGGAGTTGACAATCCTAACCTCAATTATTAACTCCGAAATATTTGTGGATCGATACATATAAACACAGAACTAATCAAATAACATATTATTTTTCTTTCTTTTTTCAGACTGTACATAGTCCACTGTACATAAATACATAATTTACACATATTTATTACGCTATTGTTACTAACTGCTACGATAAAGATGTCGTCACCTTGGGGAAAAATCCAACCAGTCGCCACTGCCGTCAGTCTGACTGAAATAATGTCTGAGGAAGTGGCCAAAGACATGCAAGAGAAGTGAGGCGAATATATGAGCAATGTTATAGTTTTTTCTATTCGATAATATCTCTTCACACGATTTATCCACATTTATAGAGAAATCAGAAAGCACGTTGATCTCGTGATCCCAGAACCGACACCGGAGGAGTGCGGACTTTTTGAGCTAGACGATACAGACAGCGATACGGTGATCGCACAAATGCTACAGGCTCAATTCAACCGAGAATATGACTCCATGCTCAAACGCACCGAAGATAAATTCAACGGATCTTCCAAAGGTGAACTAAACGCGGCAGAACAATCGTTAATCGACATAGCAACACATTTTTCAACGTTTATGGTTTTTCCACACAGTCAATGTCTCGTACTCCAATTATCGTACTTGTCCATCCGTCGAACCTGAGGAACGCAAGCCTGATGTGGACGATGAAAATAGGGACTGGGACAGATTCGTGGTAAGAAATCGACACTGCTTTTTCGAATTCAGAAGCTGCGATGAAACACGTTTTGATCTTAATCTTGTTTTTAGAGCGTGGAGAAGGAGTACGCCTCGATCCCGAGGTGTGGTTACAAGAAAGTTGGCGAGGGTTCGGAGATTGTGACAAAACACGACATGCTTATGTCCTCCAGAATAAATGCGTGCAGAGTTCTTGCCTTCCCGCCTGGTATTAAGACCGGAGATGCCGCGGGTTTTGATATGAAACTTGATAACAAGGTTTTTAATTCTCTGAGAGCTCACAGCTACGCTCATTGCGCCAGGGAGAAAGCAAAGGCGAGGCCTAATCCCAAGCAAGTAGTGGATAAAGTGCCGCTACCTGTTTCCCAGAACTAATTTACCCCTGAATATAATGAAAGATTGAATTTTAATCATCTATATTTTGTTACTCGATGGTAAAAACCATGCAATGAACAACGATATCGATAACTCCGGAAAGCAATGCTTCCTTGCTAGATGAATAAAGCTCTGGGTAAAACATCCGAACTTTCTTATGTTATTAAATATTTTCATTTATTATTACTTTACAGCGATTGTGGTATAAGTTTATCGTATCAAAAAAGTCATCTTCACTCCTAGTCCTATGAGAATTTAATAGTATTGATTCCGATTCCTTGAAATCATTAGATTAACGTCGACGTCGATATCTCAATAATTATCAAAAATAAATCTTGACTATCTCTTTACAATTGTAATTACGTTTTCAACGGAGAAACTTGAAGGGGGATTCCAGTTTCTTTTTCTTCTTTTTGAAAGTCGAATTGCCGCTCTTTCAAATGAGATAGAGAAAATTCGATCCAAAACTGTGTCCAGAAATTCTACAATTATATTTGAATTGACATTTTCTCAGCGATGTCAAGAACAAAAAATCGACTATCTACACAATTTTATCAAATTTCCTCTCCGGAATTCACACTTCAACTCTCCGATAAAAATAATAATTAGCGCAACTCCTTCGTTGGAGGTTTCACCGGGATTCTACCGAGCACAAAATGATTAGCTGAAAACCATGCTTTTTCATCGTCTGTTAAATCTTCTGTCTTCGAAAAATTGCTATCGTCAAATGTCTCGACATCTTTCTGTACAGATGCAAAAGGTGAATTGGAAAAGGGCGTCGTTGTACTTTGCGTAGTCGAAAATATCGATCCCTGACTAGTCAAACCAGTCCCTCCAAAAGGCGAGCTGCTAACGGTCGTCGACTGACTGGCAAACGGATTAGAAGTCGTCGTTGTCACTGTCGTATTGGTGCTAGAAAATGGAGAAGGATTCGATACCGCCCCAAACGGTCCTTGACCGAAGGGCGAAGAATCTGCAATGCCGGCAGCACCAAACTGCGTATCAGCCGGCGCTGGTGCTTGCCCAAACCCAGTGGTGGCCTCGACGCTCTGAGGAATCGATCCAAAAGGACCGGATCCAGAAAACGGAGTGGATGCTGAGGCGGTACTGAAAGGTCCGGCCGAAGTAACGAAGGGCGAGCTGGTCGTGGCGACTGCAGCTCCGAACGGAGGCGGATTTTGATCACCCCCAAAAGTACTGGTCGGAGATTTTACCACAGAACCGAATGTCCCAGGTGCCGATTGTCCTATAGAGCCGAAAGACGGGGCAGCTGTACTTCCGCCTCCAAAAATACTGCTGGACGACGTTGGGGCACCGCCGAAGGCCGATTGCCCCCCGAATATTCCCGGGTTTGCTTGTCCTCCGAAGGCTGGAGCTCCACCGAAGACCGGACCCCCTCCAAAAGTCATGTTAGTTTTTGGCTGAGCGAACGGAGAGGGAGCTACCGATCCGAGAGGGGTGCTCGAGGGCGCTGCTGAGCCTCCGAAGATAGAATTTGTAGTCTGTTGGGTCGCGCCCCCGAACAAGGGCATCGCGGACGGCTGAGAGCCACCGAAAATTGAAGAGCCTGATTGGGCAGAGGCTGCACCGCCGAATACTGAATTAGTCAGAGTCGTGGTGCCCCCAAAAATCGCGTTCGATTGCGTCGGGGGTCTCCCAAACGGCGTGCTTTCCTGCGTCGAAGTACTGAATCCAGGAGTCTGGCCAAAGGCTGGTTGGGCGTTGAAACCGGACACATTTTGAGTCGCCGCAGCTCCAAAGGTCGAAGCGGTTTGATTCGCTCCTGAGAATACGGAACCAGGGCTTTGGACCGCGCCCCCAAATGCTGGCGCCGGGTTCGGAGTGCTCCCAAAAACCGGGTTGCTCCCGAAAGTCGGTTTCGCACCGAACGGAGAGCTTATACTAGCGTTCGGAGGATTGCTAAAGGCGAAAGGTGTCGATCCAGTGGAACCAAAGGTCGAGGTGCCTCCTCCGAATGGATTAGAGGCGGTGAATGGCTTTGATGCAAACAAGTTTGATCCAGGGGCGCTAGTGCTGGGTGCGAGCGGTTGCGTTGCAAATGAAAAGCTTGAAGGTTTCGTTAATGTACTTGTCCCATAGCCAGTATCTGGTCCACCTTTCTGTAGCGATTCCTGGAAAAAAAGTTGATCAAAATTATAGTTACGATACGAGGTAGTCCCCGACCGTGAATATGAGCGAAGGACGATTCTCGTGGATAATATCAGCGGTAAAAGAGCTTGATTTAAGTGTGAAAAATAATCTCACAAGCATCGCTACAATTTCCTGCGTCGGATTCTTCAAGACGTCAAGTTTAGCTTTCATCTCTTGGCACATTTGCTGAAACTGCGCTTTCTGCAAGTAGAAAACACGTTTGTTATTCTTTAAAAAATATAAAATTGACAACAATCTTCAGGGTCTTATGCTTCTTTTGTAGAAGAATGTATAACAGCAGATTCCTGATTATCTAAACCGATTGGGACTCGGGATTAATAAGTACATGAATAGAAATTCAGTAAAGTTGTTTCCGTAATTCGTCTTAAATGAAGCTAAATACAACATTGGTCGTCTCTATTCTCTAGACTGAGCCAAAAATCTTACGATCTGATCGACGGTCCCTGATTTTTGTGCCTGATACATTTCCCAGTGAAATTCGTCCGGCGAGAAATCCTCCATGCCTGGGATGCATGGCCTTTCCTTGAACGGACCGAAACAAGATAGAAGCCATTGTCCTCCTCTTTCAACAGCCACGACTTCTTCGGCGACTGCAAAACTGGCGATAAACGTTCCATGTACGACTTCTTCGAGATATTTTGGCTAGAGTATCATTATTTCGATCTAGTACTTACGCTACGGTCTTGGTGTAAGCGGGCTTATTTCCTATCGACGAGTTTTCACCTAAAGTTCCATAATTTTAATTCAATGATTGTAGATTCGTTGAGAATTTTATTAACTGCCTGCCGATGATTTATAGCGAACTTTGGCGTATTGAGGATTGAACGAACTCTGTCCGATTAAGTAAACACAAAGAAACGTAACCTAACCTCAAAGTTATCAGACACTCACCGTAATTGACGTTGTAGGTATGTGCGAAGCGGCAATATTGTCCGGAACGACAATTGCCTTGTTGAAAATATTTACATGTTGTCATTGCTTGATTTTATTCCCCAAATTTGAGGCATGGGGAGAGAATTTTAATTTTGAACCGGCGATCCCAGTTTGACAGCATCGAGCAGCGCCCATCACACTACACACGCGGGATCTCTGACTTCTTTCAAATTGCTTTGTCACTGATATGTGGCGATTCAATATCAAATTCTCTGATCGAATGATAATAATCGAGTAAATTTGGGATTGTAATCAGAAAAGGTGTGGTTTTTTTTTTTAATATTTTATTTTTTTAATTACTATTATTTGTTGTGGGAAAGTTTTTATACTTTTGACAAGCATATAATATCGTATAGAACAATGATTTTACTGTAGAAGTAATCCAAATATCTTGTTTTAAATTAGGACCAGGGTTTTCTGTGATTTTTTTTTTTTTTTAATTCTTGTTTCATATTTAGTTCACTATGTACATAAAAAAAGTTAAATCTGTAATTTATAATCCCATTAGCCTTTATCGAATCATTTCTCTTTTCATTTTGGATAATGAACAATTGATGAGATTTTTTTAATGCTTCAATGGTATATTTAAGGAATTTATTTATAATAATAGTACAGTGGAAATTTTAAGCTGCAAGTATAGAAATCGATTAATTGACTATTTTATCCATCCCTGTGGGATTATTATTTCACTTTTAGAGCGCTGAAAATCAGTGTGTGATGTTCAAAAGCATAATATATGTATATAAACAAGGACTAGGGTCACCTAGAATGTATCACGTATAAAAAAAAAATTCACTCCAAAAAACTGACGCGGAAAAAATAATTCCAACTATAAACTATAGTCATTTTTATATTTTACTTTTGTTTTAAATTTTTTTATAAGCCTTTTCTCTAAAGCTTGACCATCATTAAATCTTCGATAATAATTATACTATATATATATATATGAATCTCTCGATATTCAATTTTTTCTTTTTTTTTTGTTTGTTTTGCCATTTGCGTAGTAGTACATATGTAGTACGTAAAATACTAGAATGTATCAAATATATATATATATATTATCTTTTAGTAAACGTCTCTTTATGCCGAATCATTCTTTCCTCGGAATGATACCGAAAATAGCGAATGTGAGTATGTCGATTAAACGATTGTTAATCGTCTAAATCATTAACGTGTAACACTTCTCGTTGCGTTAATCCGGCTTCTCCCAATTCACGTATCGTAATATCGGGATAAAGAATTCTTCTCGGGTAACTTGTAGTTATTTCAAAATTTGCCGGTGAATCTGGCTGACAAAATATCCAATGATACACATCCTGAAATTAAAAAATAGAACGATTGAATAGGACCTGTATGTCAATAAAAAAAATCAAAGTATGAGTAAATATTTTACCTCGGTGGTGTCGGACAGCAGGAATCTCCTCTTGATAGTTCTTTCGCCTAGTTTAATTTGTAGATGACAAACGTGGGGATTGGATGGATTTGGCTCTTGAGGAACTTTTTTAATTGTGAGCTCTTTCTCCTCGCGGATCCTCTGGATTTCCCGTTCTTGAGCATTTATTTCCTCCAATTCCTTGGCCTCTTTTTCCTCCTTTGCTCTTCGTTCCTCTTCCCTTCTCCTATCCTTCTCCTGATCCGCTCTCAAAGATTCTTCATAAGCCTCATCCTGCTGCAGACGCAACGATTGAGCCGCGCTGCGTTCTGCTCTGTACGATTTTAAAGAAATGATTAAAAATTGAATATTGAGACTCCGGGCAGTATAACTTCTCCCACGCCTAAAAAATCTCTCACCTATCTTGTCTCGCCTGGATCAAACCTATCTCGTTATTTTCCATAATAGTTTGCAGGCGGGGAATGAGCTCGGACGGCGATGGCGAACCTTCCATTCTTGAATAAAAAGAAATGAGAGTTCAATTTCGATTAAATCTCAGGTTTCTTTCGTGAACCTGACGAACCTACCGGCCAACGATAGTCATTCTATTATCTCTGAGGACAATGAGAGCCAGGAATGGATAACTCCCAGACCTAAGGGCTTCGGAGACCTTGTATCCTTCTCCGGACTGGACGTTACACGCCCAGAACAAGGTGCGAGTGTTGACGAACCTCACGACCTCCGAATCTCCCAGAGTTTTTCTGTGGAATCGATTAAAACAGCTTTTTTGTCAATAGTTTCTTGACTTTGAGAGGAAATTTGGTTTCCTTCGGTGGATCCGCTGGACCGTGTTTATGACCTGAAATAGTTGAAGCGAGACCGTTACCTGCACCATTGATCGATATCTTGAGCTTCGTCCTTGTGCAAGTAGACTAGTAAGAACCTGAGTTCTTGTTTAGCATCTGATATAGCTTGGCTGTAAGATCCTTGATAAAATACGGGATGAACGTTTCCGTATTTTTCTTCGTACGTTCTTATAAAATTGACCACGTCTTCGACGGGGTCGGAGGATACTGCAAATATCGTAGGAGATTAGCGTTCAAGCCTGGCGATTTCATCGCGCAGCTACTCACTGGGTCTGACGTCGGTTCTGAACAGAGCGAGCAGCAGTTGTCCGATGCTGGAAACGATGTTGCACCACAGTGTATATATGTAGGAAAACAATCCCCCGCCATTTTCCGAAGCGCTCGGAGGATTGAAGTAAATTCTGAATCCAGTATCGTCGATTACCGGGGGTGGTCGCGACCTGGAATCCTGGGCGTACATCGACGGTCTTCCCTCGTACAAGTTGAGCTGTTCCTAAACGACGAAAACGGGGTCTTAGAGAGATTCGAAAATGAATTAATCGATTATAAGTGAACAATTTTACCTGCACAGCGACTTCCAGGTTCCAATTGTGTCGATGAAGAACATCTTGACATACGGAAAGATCGTCAATGCCAGTTAGATCCTGAGGATATAGGTTAACCCCGTTGAATAATGGTTTTTGGGGTTACAAAATTGTTTCGAAATCGTTAGATCGATAATTCGTTCACTGTTTACCTGGAATTGAAGTACTTTTTCCGTTTGGTCACCGGACAATTCTCCGATCCTCAGATCTGCCATGGTAGAATGCTTTTTGGGGGTCCGTGTAATAATGGAAATTGTGAAATCAAGTATAACGTTGTTTTTTTTTTTTGTTTTTTTTTAGCTTATTTCCCTTCGGTCACCGACTATGAATCGAATCAACGCACCGAATTATCATTTGATTTGTCGAATATCTACGATTAAAAAAAAATTAACCTTAATTTTCACGACGTTGTATGTTTCTATCATCCGTCGACACAATTCGCTTCTTTTTTTTAATAGTACAAGTTTTTTTTCTTGTTGTTTCTTCAATCTTCCGTGTTTCTAACGCCGGAGCATCGTTCACTGCGCAGGGACAGTGACTGTCAATCTCCATCAGCGGCTAACTTCATTACGTCGATGGAGAATCACTGCGTGCGTTGCATTTGCTTGGTATTTTTTCCCTCATCGCATAAACGCCGAATCCCCATTCACATCTCGTCACTCGGCGATACTGCGATAGTTCCGAATCGCGGTATTTCGTCTACCTTCAATGCCGAACAGTCGATAAGGCAACGTTCAAGGCCTAAGAATTATTTCTAAAGATTCGAGTCACCGAAGGACCATAAAACATCATTCAAACGTCACAAGGCGTCCGAAGTTCCCCGAGCGATTCCGAGCGGTTCGGAGTATCAATCCGACGCAGAAACCGTAGAAACTTTGTCCCTCGGTGAGTGAGTGAGTTTGTCACCGTCGGTCGACAATCGTTGATGTCGCAGTGCCTCGCGTTGTGAGCTTAACAGAAGTCAAACCCAGTTAAACAAAAATCCGTGATTTACGGATGAGGGTATTCAACGTCCGTCGACGCTGTCTAATGCCTCTATTTTGATTTAAACAGAAGTTCCGTGTAGTTTAGTGAAATTCGCAGTGGATGGGACGGACCGGACTTTTACCTCGACACACTCGGACCTTGACAGGTGCTAAAATGTTCGATAAAAAGTTTGCGATACTCGTATTGGCGATAGCCCCATTCCTCGCAGTGGTGAGTAACGATCTCTAACCCTTTTCGGTATCTAGTTACTCGCAATTATAGCCTGCCTTAAACCGTATACCACACCCATGACGTTGTGGTCTTCTAATCGGATATTTTCCTTACGTATGACGTCACGTCACCCCATCGGCCTCAACGGCCTATTGACCATCGCATAGAGAGCCTATTACGGCTTAATTGCCGCTTTTCTATCCCGGATCAAATATTCAATTCCATAAACTAGTTCAATTGTTTTTTCAGTATGATCGGAATTATTTGGCGTCTGAATATCAAGGCTCCCCTTCCCTCCAGCAGAGAATATATCACGTTTCTAACGACGATGGTGTCGAATGGGTTCGCGGAAAATTTTGAAATTTGAATTACGACGTTCGATCTGACGTCGTGATTGTATTTATGGACGTTAATCACGATACGGGGAAGCGTAAATTGTTGGAAATAGATCGAAAGACGATAATGAACGAGACTGACAACATCAGATATGATATTGGCGCCGTTGTTGGCAGCTCGTCAAATTCTTGTACCGAGTTTATCGTAGCTACTTTGTTTTTCTCGATCGTATCTCGTGGTTCAAGCTTAAATGGATGTTGTTGGTAGAGAATAATTCTAGCATGTTCGTAATGAGATTTATACTTCAAGGTAGTCCACGACGTAAACGCTTTAGGGTTTCGGGTTTACTCAAGGATCTCATTTTCGACGATCACACGGAATATAGATTTATTTTTAACTGACCTGACCTTGGCTCTCATTTATATGAAAACCCGTTTTCTTTCGACGACTTTGTCATTATTTTTCAGGTGAATTCGAATATCGTCAATTCAAACCGTTGAGTCGGTCATCTATCTGTTTTTTTATCATCAACTATACGATTGTCTAATCATAGCTGATTATGTACCATATGGCAGTCATGACTCATAATATTTGAGGAAATATATTTTTATTGTTTTACAATTCTTTGTCACACTCTTTCGCACACCCATTCATTCATGATGGTAACAATGACGATAATGAAAGAATATAAATTCCGAGTATACTTTTACACTTTCTGGTTCTACATCTTCCCTATCTTTTGTAACTGAATACATAAAAATCTGTTATATATGTCTTGAAACACAGTAGATATTCATCATCGCTGTTCCATGCTTCGAATGAGCCTCGTGCCAACATTCCTGCTCACGTAATATCATAACTATGCGAGAAAAATGTCCTATTCATTGATCTGATACGGCATTTGAGTTACGTAATGATAAAACTCTTTGAAAACGGTCCGAGACGATATTCAGACGGAGATATATTCTTATACCAATTAGATAAATACCTAAAAAAACACTTCCCCTTGATTTCTGTGTAGTTTTATAGCAGAATTACAGCCTAAAGTATGTAGCGGGCATTCAGATCAGTTTCACGTGTTCACCGGACTTTCCTTATCTACTCAAGACTCGTCTCCTGAATTGATTCTAATTATTCACGTATTTCCTCGCTCTGTATATCAGGTGTCGAGCGCAAGCGACGACGGCCATTGCGTGTGGTACGGAGAGTGCTTCGAAGACGCCAACAAACATAAAAAGAACTGCCCTTACGATGGCGAAGCAAAAACATTGGACACGATGGGTCAAAAGCTTTTGTCCAAATGGTGTTCGCACCTTGGAAACGACACTGGGACCGGCGTGAAGACGTGCTGTAGCACAGATCAGTTGCAAACGTTGAACAAGAACGTCGCACTTGCGGCTACTTTCTTGCAAAGATGTCCCAGCTGCATGAGTAATTTGGTCAAACATATATGCGAGTTTACCTGCAGTCCCGTTCAAAGCAAATTCGTCAATGTCACGAGTATAAAAACCGACGCAAATCAGAGTAAGTTGGTTCAAAGATAAGGAGAATTCGAGAGAATTGGATCGAATTGGTAAATTTGACGATATCAACATCGGATGACGGTTTTTTCATTCACAGACATTACCTACATCGACGGTATAACTACCTTCCTAACTCCTCGGTATGTTACCGGCACCTACACGTCTTGTAGTCGCGTGTCAGTTCCTAGCGCAGGGGTGCTGGCTTTGGACCTCATGTGCGGTGCTTATGACTCGACCCAATGCAGCCCCGAACTATGGTTCGCGTACATGGGGACAGCCGAGGGCAACGATTTTGTACCGTTTCAAATAACATACAACATCACCGACTCGCCACCTGCTGGATATAGCGCTATCGATGTGCCGGTTATACCATGCAGTCAAGGATACAAGGCTGGTCATTTTTTTTAATCTCTCATTACTAAGATTATTCGGTTTTATTATCCATTCCTAAACAAAATTTCATAAGTTTAATATCATCCGTTGATCTTATCGCGTCGTTTGAAACAGTTCAAATAAATTCTCGCTAGATATAATTTGCTCTTGAAGATTCGTACGAGCGATAATACGTAGTCGCATTGTCTAATTGTGTAAACATACGCTCAGATCATGTAGCGTGTAGTTACTTTTTTAAATGGATGCTTCACATCCTGTAAACAATCGTACGTACTGCGTCTTTGAGACATAATTTTGTGATATTGTTATCGTAGGACTCGCCGGCGTGCAGCTGTCTCGATTGTGAGCAAAGCTGCCCCGCACCTCCGCCACCGACTCCGGAGCCTCAACCCTTTACTGTATTTAATTATGACGGCTATGCGGTTACCATGATAATAGTTTTTATCTGTGGAAGCTGCTTGTTTATACTCGCAATCGTATGCTTCGGCAATAGAATGCAGATTGGTAAGTGGATATACCTGAGCTACACTTTATTCGATTTTCTTTTTTATTTTGTACATAAAAGACAAAAGGTAGGTCAATAACGCGAATGTTTATTCCTCGAGTTTACAGCTCATAATATTTTTCTCATATATCGGAGCGGCTAAACTTCAATAACAACGAGTATGCAGCAATTTTATTATACACTGCTCAAATATACAATATCACTAACTCTGGCGCGAAGAGTTGTTGAAAATGATAACGCTTGATACTTTTGGTTCTACCTTGACAACAGTTTATTCAAATATAATGTCGTCGGAGTAACAAGGTAGATAATTGTACATGAAGAGGAGACCAAGAGTTTTAATTTAATTACGGAAATGCAAATAGAGTGACAAATTATTATCTCGTGACGGACGTCACATCTTGCAGTTAGCCTTGGACTGGCTGTGCATTATTAAATCTCTGAACGACCACAATCGTAATTGCATATTTCATGATTGCTGATCTCCGGATGCTCGAAGGCATAGTTAATTCAGAAGAAAGAGATTCACCTAAAAATTTCATCGACAGATATTGACACTTCGTACTACGTTCGATTCTGTGAACGGACACTCGGCTGTTATGGTGTTATTGGCCTCGATTAATGACTTAATCACTAATTTATAGTGTACAGACAAATCTTGGAGCAAAGATTTATACAATTGTGTGACACACACTACCAATACGACTCACACAATATAACAGTATCTTTACTTCTACTCACATGAGATTTAATGAATTCGATTATGTCCTCATTCGAATATCATTTGTCCATTCCACCTCCAGTCATTTAAAACTGGGTGGTAAATGTTAGCATGGAATTACAGTGCCCCTAACAATGACTAAACCAATTGTGTGCGTATATATATATCTGTTATATCTGTTAAGATGTATATATATATATACATTGAAATATGGTTTCCATAATGGTGATAGAGTTCACATGTTCACTCATGATTCAACATTATCGGGGTGTAAACGCTCCGGGAAAAAATGGGAATTTGGGGAAAATCCGAGATTTTCCGTATACATCCTCATCCATTATACTACGTATTATTTATCTCTGGTTTTGGGCTAACAGTTATATCTGTTTCACATCCAGAGAAGAAGGTACATGAATTACAGGATTTGTCCATTTTTGTGGTATCATATTTTTTTTATCATCGATTACAAATTTCAAGCGTATGGTTTTGGTCTACCCACATATGCGTATACAACTTATGAGTGTCCATTCTTAATTCAGCACCGTTCAAGTTTTTGTATTTTTTTTATATTTTGAGATTTCTCTCGTTTTCTGTATCTGAGGTATAGGGAACTCTACTTTCTCTCATTTCTCCATTTACGTCTACTATTGGAAATGAATCTTCAAAATTGAATAGAAGTTTATATTTACGACATCAATTACAAGAAGGCATCGCCACTTATCTGATTCGTTATATCCCTCAAAAAATTTAAAATGATAACAATTAGGATTGGTCAGGAACCATGAGTCTAAAAATGAAAGGTCAGTCATTGATCATTGTATATGTACGGTATGCGTATAGTGGCACGAGGTGAAGAGGTCGGAAGGCAGGTTGGTAGACGCCTAGCCGCTGGGCTTCACCACCCAGGAGATGGGGCTCGTATTGCACTTGCAGCTGACCAAGAAGACAGCCCTCTACAATCTAAGCGTTCCAGTATGTTTCCTATTAGTTCTTGCTCAAGTCATATTGCTAACATCACTTATTTATCATCGCTTGATGTGTCACTGCTGCACTTTTTATGTAAAATGTCTTCAATATTATGTGTTATTGGCTGTTTTAAATCACGATTTCGATACCGTTGCAATATTCACTTTTCATTTGCTTGAAAATTTACTTTTTAATGTAATAACTCGCTAACAGTCGGCAATAGGTCGTTGCCCATAGTATAATGCAATTGAGGTATAAATGTCGAGACTCGTTCCGGACACTTTATCTATGTACGATAACTCGGTATGCGGTCTATAAAACTGACAAGTGATAATTGAACCGTGAGTAATCGTGTTCTCCACAAAAAATAAAAGGAGAATAATTAAAACAAACTATCACTCAACATCATTACGTGGTCATGCATGAGTAAATAATGCGTAATAACGAGAGTGTTTATATCTAGCTTGAAATCATATTAGGCTCAACAATTTATACAATTTAATATATTTGCATTGTACTATGGCCTGACTCTTAGTCACATAAGTGAAACCGCTTTTGTCATGCAACTAAACTTTGTTTGAAATATGATCATTTGATCTTGGGTTTTTTTTTTTTTGTTAGATAAATACTGCATCTTGATTGTCATATAACCCGCAGTTTTGCTACAATGTCTTTTCATATAATCGACGACGATTCGATTTCCAAAGATCAGATCTACAAACTCGTCTCATTAAATTAATAGATAGAACTGGTTTGCATAGCTTAATCACGCCAGCAAAAAAATCTGAAACCTGTTAGTTTGGATTAATGTTAAGTCTATTAAGTGTATATTGAATGTTTCTGACGCCCTTGAGCTACGTTGATAACGTGAAATTTCACTGAAATATGGCACGCAAAAGAAATAAAAGTAAATATCTATCCTCTAGCAATTAGTGTAATATATACAGCTTTTGATATCAATATCTGCTGGATGTTACTGCGTAGATGTAGAATTACCTAATAATCACAATTTTATACAGAGCTTTGGAGATAAGGATTAATGAACAAATTTTATAATTTATTTTATACTTTAATGTCACAGTTTTAAAGATAAGGACTACCAAACAGATTTTATTATGTACTTATGGAATTTTCTTTTCTGGTTCAACAGTTTTTTCTTATTTATCTTTCTCTATTACCAAAGTTTCAAATGTTATTTCTGTAGCGTAATCATAGCCGTGAATCAAAGTTCAAAGTTCTTTCCTGAACGTATTAATCTGATACCTCAAATGTCTGTGCCTGTATCTGTGATATTTTCTGTATTTGCGCACCAAAAATTAGCTAAAAATTAAATGTTATCTGTTAGACTAATGGTGTGAATTATTCTTCATGTCCGAATTCTTCTCAAACGAGACCGTCTTGATGCGATAATTATATGCAGAATTGGCACTCGGAACTATGTCGTTCTTCAGCGTAACGGAATCTGGTTGCACGATAGAGTACATCTAACAGTAAAACGTATCATATCGTTTTGCTGTTTCTTTGTTCAACGTTTAGCGTGTCATGTGAAACAAATTTCAACCGTTTTTGAAGCACTTGATTAACACGTTCAGGAAATATCACTAAATGTTGATCGCCTTTCGATTATAACTGCTAAAGATTAGACCTGATTGTATTCTTGTCCTGTAACAGTGACGTACGTTGTATAACAAATTGTGGTCTAAATTATCATATTTAGAATTTGTGTTGTCTGCGACATCCAGCATTACAGATCATCGCATCACACGTAGATCTTCATGTATTATTCATTGATGCACACAATTTTGCATTACACTTTAGATAGCTACACATACATGCTTTTATTTATCAGATCGACGTTCACTTTACGACGAATAAAATTCTTTCAAACTTTCCATAGGTGTCGTTTCAACGGAAGATTCACCTGATGGATACGAAATTGAACAATCCAGCTTCATCGAAAGGCTTGGTGCCGGTACAGATAAATTTTTACAAGAGTTCTTCTGCTGGTGGGGAACAGGTAATTAGATAACTCAAACGGTATCGCCGTTCAAAACTTTGACGCCGTACGCCCAACGGCACAACAGTAAATCGTCCATTCAATAATTCCAGCTTGTGCCTCTCGACCATGGACCGTTCTATTCTTTGGTTTCTTATTTATCGTCACTTTGGGACATGGCATTAAATACATGCGAGTCACCACAGATCCGGTCGAATTATGGGCTGCTCCAAGCTCGCGCTCTCGCATAGAGAAGGAATATTTCGATAGTCATTTCGAACCGTTTTACAGAAACGAACAGGTCATCATATCAGCTGTCGGTCTACCAGATGTAAGTCTATTCACTGTGAAACTTACGTCCTACCAGATAGATAGATGGCCTTTGCGACTTCCGATGCGAGTAATAATTTTATTTTCAGATTCCTCACAACACTTCCAATGGCATAAAAAATTATGGCCCTGTATTCAATTCGACCTTCTTGAGGAATGTGTTACACCTTCAACAGGCCATACAGAACATTATTACACCCAACAATCACACTTTGGCAGATATCTGTTTCGCACCGCTAGTCAGTCCATTTACAAGCCCTAGAACTGTCCAGCAGTGTACCGTCCAAAGTATCTGGGGTTACTACAAAGGTGACGAGGACGAGTTTGGATACGACGATGATGACAATAAAAGCTATTTGGACCGTTTCCAACGTTGTTTCCAGTAAGTTGACATCATTCATCCAATGTGTGGCCAATAATCATCGATGAAATATTAAAAAGCATATCCCAAAGTTTGGAAGACGAGAAACAAAACTCTATTTATCATTACAGGAATCCGTATAATCCTTCGGAGTGCTTAGCGCCTTACGGAGGTCCAGTATTTCCAGCCGTCGCATTGGGAGGTTTTTTGAAACCGAAACAAAGTGCCGAAAATCCTCCGTACGAAAAAGCTACTGCTCTAATTCTCACTTTCCTGGTCAATAATTATCACGATAAGTCAAAACTTGAACCAGCAATGGAATGGGAAGAGAGGTAAATAGTGGCTTTCTCATTTTTGATTATCGCTGACTGTATTTCTATGTATCATCTTTACAGTTTCATCAAATTCATGAAAAATTGGACCGCTCACGAGAAACCAGATTACATGGATGTCGCGTTCACGAGCGAAAGATCGATCGAAGATGAACTCAACCGAGAGTCTCAGTCTGACGTATTAACAATTCTAGTCTCCTACGTGATCATGTTTGCCTACATCGCCGTATCTCTTGGCCAAATAAGAACTTGCAACAGGCTTCTGGTAATGAGAAATGATTTATTTATTTATTCAACGGAAACGTCTGCGAACGTTCAACCAGCAACACGTTTCATGTGTTAATTTTCTCTTTACAGATCGATTCAAAAATCACCCTCGGTCTCGGAGGTGTATTAATAGTATTAGCCTCCGTGGTCTGTTCCGTTGGATTATTTGGATTCATCGGACTACCGGCGACTTTGATTATCATCGAAGTTATTCCGTTCCTTGTACTCGCGGTCGGAGTAGACAATGTATTTATTTTAGTTCAAACGCATCAACGAGAGGGTAGAAGACCAAACGAGTCTGTACCCCAACACATCGGTCGTACGCTCGGTCAGGTCGGACCGAGCATGCTGCTGACCAGTGTTTCCGAAAGCTGTTGTTTCTTCCTTGGTACGTTTAGATTTCACAACAGCCGATGCATATCGTTCGGAGAAGGCTTTTGAATTATTTGACCGGACCGCATATCGATATCTTTTTGAAACCCGACTCACTGTTTCGCAATTCACCAAATTTACAATCATTGTTTTTCAGGTGGATTGTCCGATATGCCTGCCGTTAAAGCTTTCGCGTTATACGCAGGTATGGCATTGCTCGTCGACTTCCTTCTACAAATCACTTGTTTCGTTAGTTTATTGGCATTGGATACCATCAGGCAAAATGTAAGCGAACGAAAGACTGAAAAAATTGTATCTCTTCGCGAAAATTCTCCATCATCCAACTTATATTTTTTCTATAACGAATTAACAGAACAACAGATTCGACGTGTGCTGTTTTATTCGTGGGTCGAAAAAGGATGACGGAGAAGAAGTTGTCGATGGTATTCTCTACAAATTATTCAAAGCCGTCTACACGCCTTTCCTAATGAAAAAATGGGTCCGTGCAACAGTTATGGTTGTCTTCTTTGGGTGGCTTTGTACGAGTATTGCAGTCGTTCCTCACATAGAAGTCGGTCTTGACCAAGAGCTATCGATGCCTGAAGACAGTTATGTTCTAAAATACTTCAAAGTACGTACGATTACTTTCCATCACAGCCAAAGTCTGGATTGTTGGCGCGATCTGAAACTAAAAGTAATCTTTTCAGTTCTTGAACGGCTACTTATCAATCGGACCACCGGTATACTTTGTTGTGAAAGAGGGACTAGATTATTCCAACACCACAAATCAAAACTTGATATGCGGAGGGCAATATTGCAACAGCGATTCACTTTCGGCTCAGATATTCGCCGCAGCCAAACGGCCGAATAGGTGAGATTAATGGATCAATTTTATATTTCATTTTCGCGTTCGCATATTGATATTCAAGGAGAATATTTACGTGATTTTATTCTCTCTTCAGTACTTACATAGCAAAGCCAGCGTCTTCTTGGATGGACGATTACCTTGACTGGTCAGCGGCGGCAAAAAGTTGCTGCAGATATTTCAAAGGGAACAATTCATTCTGCCCTCATGAGAGTAAGACATTTTTTTTTATTAACGCGGGACGTATGTGATAAGTTGACCCTGCACGACCTGCGAGAATTGATGTATAACTCGAGGTATAACTACAAATTGATTAATCAACCAGGTCAAGTGACATAATCTGTGTGCGGGTCATGAGAAATTAAAAGATAGAAGCCACATATACGATCATGGAGTTTATTGAAAGATAAATGCGGTAGTTTGTAGCAATCTCATATTATTTATATCGTTAAATTACTTTTCGCATCTTTGCTTTGTCCGCGATATAGATATTCTTTTAATTTTGTTTACAAACAGGACATGCCAATTAGCAGTTGTCATTACATAATAAGCTACGTCAGGATTTGCGATTATTAATCAACTGTTATTTCTACCGAGCTGACCTGATAACTGTTGGCCACACTGAGAAAAAAACAAACTTTTACTGGATATTCTAAAGTGTAGAATTATACACAAGACCGATCCCGAGAAGAGATATTGAAATGGGAGTGCATATTAACATTTGTCAAAAGGGTCACTGCATTCTATTCAGATTACAGATAACAGCCGAACTCTGAATTCAAATTCGAAATTTAAATACATTTTTAGCTTCTCGACGAGAAAGCTTCCAACTAGCTGTCTCGTCGGATACTTCGCTTATCGCAACGCTGTTCCCATTTTTCTTGCCTCCATTTATTTAACAACAATTGACATTTTATCTAATCGGAATTATTTTTTATTTTCAGCTTTCCCTGATCCGTGGAAGGAACTTTGCGAGACATGCAAAATACTGCCAAATGAATTCAACCGTCCAGAAAAAGAAAGCTTCGACAGATACGTATCTTTCTTTTTGCAAGATAATCCAAACGCGCAATGTGCCAAGGGTGGTCACGCGGCGTACGCGTCAGGTGTTAACTACGTCACAAACAGCAAAGGACTCTCTGAAGTCGGGGCAAATTACTTCATGAGCTATCATACGATATTGAAGACTTCGGCCGATTATTACGAAGCATTGAGATCTGCCAGACTAATATCGGCTAATCTGACTGAAATGATTAACGCTCAAACCGGAGGCGGAAATTCGACTGTAGAAGTATTTCCCTACAGTGTATTCTACGTGTTTTACGAACAGTATCTAACAATGTGGCCTGATACGTTGAAAAGTATAGGAATTTCGCTGCTGGCTATCTTCGTGGTCACCTTCTTGTTGATGGGTCTTGATATATTCTCATCCCTCGTAGTTATTATCACGATTACTATGATAGTCGTTAATATCGGTGGATTGATGTACTGGTGGCACATAACGCTCAACGCTGTTTCCCTAGTCAATCTCGTCATGGTAAGTTTACGTCATCCTACGTTTAGGATCATACAATGATAATACGAATAACAATAATTCATCCCGTTGATTGATATTTTATCTAACGTATTCAATTTCAGGCTGTTGGAATAGCTGTAGAATTTTGCAGTCATCTCGTACATTCGTTCTCCGTATCAGTAGAAACAACGCGAGTCGATAGAGCCGCCGATGCCTTGACGCATATGGGCAGTTCTGTATTCAGCGGTATTACGCTCACCAAGTTTGGCGGAATAATCGTCCTTGGTTTTGCCAAAAGCCAAATTTTCCAGGTAAGTCTTTATCTTATCTAGCTTCAATAATCAAGATTGTGAAACATTTTATTCTTTTATGTACGAAATACCGAATATCGAGTAGCTTTGTAATGCTGATATGACATTGTTTGTTACAGGTATTCTACTACAGAATGTACCTAGGAATCGTTATATTTGGTGCTGCTCATGGATTAATCTTCCTTCCAGTACTGCTGAGTTATATAGGTACGAACAATTTTCATTCTTTTCATACCTTTTGTGTAATTGGGCGTGAAATCAAACGAAAAATGACTTTTGAAAGGTTCAAAGAATACAAGAATCAAGTTCAAATTAACGCAAAGTTTGAAACTTGAGTTTATGTTCTTATCTTTCGATCTTGATATCGTTCATCCAATCTTCCTGACTGAATTTACTGGCAGTAAAATATTTGCATTGAAATAATTCTGCACCTTTCTTGGATTCAAAGATGTACCATTAATGCCAGAGTATGTGATGCATGGCTTATGGTATAAATTATTGCATATTTGAAACATGTTATAATTGGGCTAATACGTGTTTGGGGGTAGAAAAAAAAATGTATTTTGGAAAAATCTGTCTGAAATTTTTCAAAATGAATCTAATAGTACGAGTAAAATGAATAGGTTTGAAAAATGTTCTGTCTACATCGATTGCGAATTAACTAATAATTTGTCAAGTATAAATATAGCACATTAATAATATCATCACGTTTCATCGAGCATGATAATGTTCATTGGTCTATCCCCACGATAGCAGTGTTGATTTTAAGTACGATTAATTTTTTACATGCAAGCTTTCACAATATCGTATATTTTGCTATGAAATTCATCACAACATTACCATCTCACGCGATACGTTCACTGTTCATTCACCTAAGTGTTGAATAATATTCTAATAAGCGTATTTTTGTTATGAATTTTTACTCTATATAGTAACAACTCATAATTTCTACAGCTGAGTTAAAATCACGCAAATTTGTCAATGAAAAATTGCCCTAGTTAACTTTAATCGAAGCCAATAGTAGATTATTTTATCTCTCTATACCTATAACTATTTATTATTTACATTAAGTAATTTGCGAATTAAAAGAAGTTGGGATTGTGAAGATTCGAAGCTAAGATTGTACGAGTTTCTTACGTTATAATTTATCGTTGGTGTTAAGAATGATAGTTTAACCTTGGCGGAATTAAATGAGTTAAGGATAATTGTAAAAGTTTGAAAACCATACGACCTGGATTGGTATCATGGCTACTGGTCGTTCTAGGCTCACCAATGAATCGAGAGAAGTTGGCCAATCACAAGAGAGCGATGCGAGGAAACCTGGACGGCGTTCAAGAAACATCTTTGAATCATCGTGTAAGCAATCCCAATTCTCTCCCCATACCCACCACAACTACACCTACTTTTCGAATGCTCCATTACGACAGATAGGTATGCAGTTCCTAAAAATTTTCTAAAAAATTTTTCGCTGTAATCAATTTATTACTCAAATTTACAATCTTCGAGACTTCCGGCATGGTCTTTACTACAGAGATTGTATTTTGGAGAAATACCAAGTTCCACTTAGTCTACCAGTTACTTACTACTTTGCCATTTGGATGAGGGTCAAATATTTCTCCGGAAGCTTCTCTAAAACTATTTCGAAAACTTCCTAAAACTAAAACGATATTCACAATATTCGGGTTACCTCGTAAATATACAATTCAGTTCCTTCGGCGTTGTAAATATTTTATCAATATCATACCAAACGGTTTTTATAAATGAAGTGTGAAGTAACAGTGAATTGTAGAGTGTGACTAGTCAGTGTAATCCGTAGATCTGGTAAAAGTAGTATAAATCTAAATGTAAATCACTAAAATCACTACATCCTGATACCATATTGAGTCTAGGCGTAGTTAAGGGTGAGCAAGAGACACAATGGACATACCACATTATACATTAACCGTGACACACTAATTTTGTTGTCCTTCGAAACTAATGTATCGTCTGACTTTGGTTGTTCATTCATTGCTGTTGTCACGTCAATTTTACTTGGCCATCATTTGGTTTCAGCTAACTGTTCTCTTGTGATTCGTTTAGCTCGAATTACACCGAAATATTATTATGGTTACGGTTGTTTATTTATACCATTCTGGATACACAGCGTTTGTCCTATTTTTTATTCTTCAACATTTATATATTACATAGTGATGTAAGTCATGTAACATCATCCGTACGATTATATATTATTATGCATTTGGATCGCATGTGAGCAACTCTTCAATTTTCATTATTATCTGTAATTCTACTTCATACTTTACTTTCATCTTAACAGTAATTAACAACACTCACTAATTTCTTTGATTTCAATATTCTATCGCTCACGAGTCATTGTCATTTGGTTAATGGCTATTCGCACCTTTCACTGCATGTTCATTACCTCTTTCAGTTTGTGTGCATATTTTCATTATGTTTTTTTAACATCATTTTGTGTCATAATCAAATTACATTTTACAGTATGGACGTCGGATTGACAATTGGCATACCAACAATATTCATGGCTTCATAATCATTTGCTTTGTTATATTTGTTTTTCTTCTCTCTTGTAAATTTCAAATGGCTACCCATATAACGTTCCGATTTGTGTTTAAACTGGTCACAGTTTTTGGTCCTGACACAGAAAAGCAATTGATTCTATTAGTTCAATAACTGTAACAGACATCTAAAACAATTCAGACGGTAGAGTATAACTCAAATCAATGGTAATACTCAAACTCTGAACATTAATATACCCTAATTGACCTTTGGTATCAACATCAATTTGGTGGCATCACCACAATCAGTAGTTGTAAAATATTCGACAGACTAAATCTCTCTGAGATCTTGAATATCGTACAAAATAAATGTGCTGAAAAAAAGCGAAATCTGAATTGCCAACAATAATTTTCAATTACCTAACTGAGAAACAAAAAGTAAATTCCTATACGCCAGACAATCGACATACTCAACACAATCCTAGTTTTTTTTCTTCATTTATTCGGCTTGCGAGTTGAATTAATGGTTCTATGTTTATTTCAGGCGTGATGTCGCGCCGGGGTCGAAGGGGAACATATCAACGTGGAGGAGCGTACAACAGAGACTTCGGGAATCAGTCGATTAACGACCCTACCACGCCTCTTCTTCGGGATATCAACCCCGATCGGCCAGCCTCTTCCTACTCCAGTGTGAGTGCCGTAGACACTGCACAACCGTTCATAAGTTTTTAGATTTAATAAAAGTAAAAGAAATAGAATGTGTAAATTCAGTATTCATCGAACCTGTGAGCGCTATTTTTTTATTTCTTGCTCGATGAATTCAGATTGTTTCTGTATCTCTCTCAACAAATTGGATCCAAGTTCACACCCATTGAGATCAAAGTCTATAGATAAACTATGCATACCAAAAAATCGTGTGTATTATGCTGTACATTAATGACGAAACTCGAATTATTCGTTATTTGTAAAATATACTGTATAATAATGTATGTGTACAGTATTTGAAGTATGAATTCATCAAGTCCTAACGAGTATAAACAAGGTTTTCTCTACATACGAATAGCATTTAATGTATAGAAACGAATCTTCTGGCTTTGTATGGTAAAAATTTTACTGTAATGGTCACTAAAAATTTATGAACAAAACCAACCGAATTTTGTACCACATTATCTCATACTATTATCTCAAAACATCTAATAAACTTTTTATGAGATTATGTGATTTGAATTTGGAACGTATAATTACTTAAAGAAAAGAGGTCTATGACTTAATTTTATGTTCAAATATACGCAAAGCTGATAAGCTTGTCATCGAACGTCACAAAGTAAATCTCAATCAGTTGTTATTCAAGAATGTTTCACCGAAGTTGAGCGAAGTGGGGGAATTTTTTTTGTAAAACTGATTTATCTATCAGCATTCGTAGTAGAAAAAGTAAATCATAAATTTTCTAGAAAGTATTGGAGTATTTCTCGCCTTCCCACTTCATTTAAAAATTAAATCATAACTGTAATTATAGAAATTCAAAACTGAACTGGCTATAAAGAAGAAAAAAAATGCGAATTAAACATTGTTAAATACTAAATTTTTAAAATCAATTAGGTCGCATGTGTGATACATTGAATCCCATCAAATATCTGATGGACTATTACACGAATGTAATATAAAAACTGAACTAAAGGAACAAAAAAATAATAATGAACTTGAATCGGAAATGTTTTTTTACAAAGAAGATACTTTTTATACTAACAATTGATAACGTGCAGTAAGTAGTATTTAAAATATAAAAATATATATAAAATATGTCGTTTATGAAGTTGCGAAATTTCGAATGAATGTGGCAGGAAAGACTGATTTGAAAACTTGTTGATGTTCCATATTATACAAATTCTAGAATTTTGTGGTTATTGTACTGGATTGGAAGAGTCTGCGATTAGTGGCTATTGAAAATGTAGGAGAATAAATTGTAACACGGAGTAGTTAGCTTATCCGTAATTTTTTTTATTCATTTTTTCTTTATTTTTTTTAATTTTTTCTACCCAATTAGCCCTTCCAATATGACATTTGATACGGTTCGAAATTCTACATATCAACAAAATTGAAAAATAAAAAAAATGAATGTGATTGAAACGGTTGAAAATTTTCCAACTCAATAGAAAAACAGAGAATTTTGAAACATTTGACTAATAACTGAACTGTTGGGTATAGAGTGATTTAGGAAACTTTGTGTTTCATTAAACGTGTATTATCAATTCGCTTATATAAGGTGTCTCTAAATATTGTGTGCTAGAGCGAATGTTTGGCAGTCCTTGTTTGTCGGACCACATGCACTGACATACTAATTTCGATGATTTCACCAGTCATTATGAGTGATAATTGGACTTAACATTAGATCGAAAATTATTGCAAGCATGATTAGTTTAATTCGTTTTAATGAAACGTAATTAACTGTATTTATTGTTCCAATAATTTATAAGAATTACATCCACCTGACAGGTGAGAAATATACACGTTCCCTGCAGTTATTACCACGAAAAGAAGTACATGGATAAAAATAGTAAAAGGAGCGAAAAAACATACCTTCTACACGAGGTACTAAAATATTGCCTTTGTTATTCTGTGAATATCGTTTGTTGCACAGTTTCACGATAATTCTTTTGTCCCTTATTACTTTACTTCACTTCTTTGATTTTTATCAAACGCTATATACGTAATTCATGTGTGGCTGTAATTTTTTATTTTCTATTTTCCATCCACTTGGTGAATAAGAACTCTACTATTATCATATTATAAGTGTAGTGTTCATAAATAAAATATCAATAAAAATAAATATTTCTTTCCATAAATGAATTTTTAACTCCGTTGCCTCTTCCTCTTGTTTCCAGATTTTTAAACCATTAGTTTATTTGGCTTTGAAACACTTCACAAGAAAAAGCAGACAATGCTCTTCGGAATCATTGTTGTTAAATTGATAACCACTTACCATTCTGATTCAGGATCGGGAACAAACAGCCAGATATCTTATCATTTTTTTACTTTAGACAACCACCTCCAGGAAATGTTTTCTCAACCACCGCGAGGTGGTTTTCGATTGTTTATCTGAGAATTTCCTTATCTCGTGTAGTTATGTAGATCGTATATAAGAATATAATCTCGAGTATGAATCAGAGAATTCACAACTTCCTGTGATAACATCGAGTGGATTGTAGATCGACCCACATATTCCACAAAATCAGTATATACTCACCTTGAAGTGTTGAAAATTGATGAATTGATTTATTCAAATGTTACTATACATATACTCAATATGAAAATAACTATATAGTGTTAATGTACATACATACATCGTAGCTCAGCTAACGGATATTTATGTAACAGTCATAATAATAATAATAATAATAATAATAATAATAATAGTAATAATAATAATAGTAATATTGATATAAATGTGAATAGTATAAATTATTTTTACCGTAGGTAATTTAAATTTATTTCGTCGTTAACGCTGCAACCATGCAGCCTTTCGTTATTTTTTTTTTTTAGATCCTACGAAATGAAAATAACTTTCGTCACACTGTCTTTTCGTTTCTCGTCAGTAGATCTCGAGATTTTACAAATTCATGTAGGATTTCAAATTAAGCAAATAAAAAAAAAAAAGAAGAAAAAAAGGAATTGACAAAAAAAAAACCACTAACATAATTCGTGTAGGGGTCCGAAGAGGTGAACTGCCGGACAATTTTCGTCAGGATCACCCAAAAATTGAGCATATAATTCTTGGTATCTTGCCAGCGTCAAACCACCGCGTCTTCTGTCGTCATCCTGTTGGTCAAAATTTATTTATCAGTAAAAAGAATATATTATATAAATATTCGAAAATTTTGTTTGGAACGTTGAAGACAAACTTATACGCTGTATAAACTATTGAATTGAAAAAAAAACGTAGCATTAGTTTTTTATAAAAAATTAAAAAATAAAATGAAAATCGTGGACAAAGTTTTTTTCTTTATTTCGCAAAATATGATTAAAACGCTGAAATCTACGCGATTGTTGACCAAAACGGGATTGTAAACGTATTTCGAAGAACATTAGTTTCACGTGAAGGTTTTGAGAACTTGGCAAAGTTTCAATCTATTGTTTGAAGCCTCGGCCAAGATGTGTAATGGCACAAAAACCTAGAATACACCTCATCTTATCCCACGTTTCTTCGTTTTCTAACATAAACTGACCCACAATATTAGTATTGGCTTCGTTAACAGGAAATGTTAATCATCCGTCAGTGTCAGTACTGATTGGACCACTACGAACGAACTTGAATGAGCTAAACTTAATTTTCATCTTCAAACGCATCGGTTATAATTATAATTTTAACCAATCGTTCTTTTCTTTCGTTCCATTATTTCATCATTTTTTAACATTTTTTTCTTCTCCTCAGATCAATGACTCGACTGTTTTTGTGTCAGCCCATTGCAAAAGAAATCGAGTTACTTACATTGAGCAGATTCTGATAAGCATCATCAAGAGCGTCAATATTGTCGACTGGAATTCTCGTCACGCAATTATAACGGAATTCGTCAGCAGCGATGACTCCGTCGTCTGGAAGAAATTACGAAAAATGTTCTTATAACATTAGCATGATATTTTTTTTTTCTCAAATCGTAAATAAATAAATTGAAAAAATGGAACACATCAAGAATTAGGCGCGTGACGCAGCTGGGTTTGAGCGTGTGAAGAGTTTCCTAGTTTCTCACACGGCCTACGACTATCTCATTTATTTTTAGTTACTGCAGTTTATAATATACTCGTGACTAAGCTCGTGTTAAAAAAACTCGAAAAAAAGAAACATATATTCTCGACGTTCCTAGATTCTAGTTGATGGAGTCAATGATTCAGGTCTTCCACGTGGCGATATTACATGGCTGTTGATTCATTATTGTATCATATTTTCATTCCTTACCGTTCAGATCGACCAGCTTGAAATGACTGTCGATGAACATTTTCATTGCCTGTGGAAAATCACGGTACGGTCGTCCCATGCAACTTCTTTGAACCGCTACTTTGAATTCTTCTGTCGTAACAACTCCGTCCTGTTTAAATATTTAAATAAAAAACGTTATATTTTCATGTATGAAGAAATAGTGACTCTATAGGTGCAGCTCAACTCTTCACTTTTTGGATTAATGGATTTCTAAATGTGACTCGAAATACGATACATTCGCGGTTCGTGTGTATAAGCGGCATTACGCCAAAAATACGTCGATACCAAAGTTAAATAACTTCTCGAAATAAATTCAGTTCTCAATTTTATTACAACAACGTTCGACTGCAGTTATACTGTGTGAAGCTTTTTGATTTGTTTGTTTTTTGTATTTTTCGATATCGAACCACTATTTGATTATTTTACCGCGTTTATAAACTCCGCGCTCAATGATTTATGCAAAATCAGCGTCTGCCAAATGGATAAGGTATACCGGATGTTGGCATACGCCACAGACCATTGCACCAGAAAATTAATTACGGGACGAAAGACAATTGAAGAACACTTACATGAATCTAGACCAGGAAGAAGACATTTGTTACAAACATTATAATTCGATTATCAATGTTTGTATGTATTTATGTACGTCATAACATGCACTATAAATCGACTGACTTCCGCCTGACCCCTGATTGTCTGCTACACTTTTCACCTCAATGTCGAATGGGTAGCAGAAAATCAATTCAATCAGGAAATTTGCTGTTTTAGGACTATCTACGACTAACATACGACACAGTTGATGATAATTATGGGAATGAAGATGACAAAAAATGGATGTAATTGATTGTGTATAACTGAAAATGAAGGTGAAATTTCCTTTACCGCACGTTTATTACAGTGTCTGCGGTCGTTACAGTTATTTTGAGAGGTATGAGGGGCGAAAGATGCGTTTCCGCAAATTGTCTAAGTAACGATGCATAGAAATAACTTAGGTATGTACGATGAGTTACAACTTACGGAGTTATACATAGACTGACAAAAAGACAGCAACGTGCTTAGAATGCATGTCGATGACTTACAAATTCTACCTTATTGAAATCCGCAAGCTCTGCGATTTCTTCCCAAAGTGAGAGCATGATGTGGAGGTTTTTCTGATAGTGATTGTAGTTGAAATCACCCTTACCCTCGATAAGTGTCATTCTCAGAGCCATGCACTCGAAATCATGCTGATCCAATACTCCGTTGTTGTCTATGTCTATCGGTCAAATAAAAGTTGCCTATTTTAGTCACGATACTTGGTTTTCAGTTATAAAAATCCATTATACTGACCGTAAAGGAACTTCACTATAAAGCTGACGCGATTGTCCCAACTGTATGCCATGTTCAATCCTCCTTACCGTTTTCAACAATCGAATTGAAATTGATTATCAATAATATCGATGAAAAAAAAATTATGAAAAATACAGTGGAATTAATTTCAGCCTTTCTCACTGATGGTACAAAGTCCAATCGTACGCGACACCGAATTCACGAATACTGAATACAAGATCTGAACCACAGCCGGGTGGTCTAAGTTTAGATATGCTTGGATATTGGTGGTGGTACTTGAAATTAGCGACGAGGGATGCCGCGGGGGGAGAAAGGGGGAACCGTGGCCTCCGCACAGGTGGTGAACCAGCTCTTTGCACCGCTCCTATAATTTACTGTATTTCATTTTCTAGCGATGCGGTTCACCACCTCGAGTTCCTTTGATTTTCCACCTCGGTCGGCGAAAACAATTTTCCGGCTTATTTCTATAATAAACTAGACGCTTCTCAGAAAGAGGCTTTCGAGTTATAATGAGGTGTATCGTTACGAGAAATTTACAATCATGATAAGACAATCATAATATTATACAATTTCGGCCAATTTGTTACAAATAATATGTAACGAGGGTAAGAGGCGTTTATAAATTGTTGCCAATCGGAAGTGTTGAGACCTCATGAACCCGATAATTTCGTTCGCTAATTGGGTATCCGTACCAATTGACTAATTGCCCCTGCAACCAGTCATCACGTGTAAGACGCGTAACAAACCGCGACACACAAAACTGTGTTTAGCTCGCTTTAAATAAACTTATTCTACATTCTATGTTTACTCTCGGCTTAATAAGCCGGTTGAAACAACACTGAGAGAAAGATGCTATTGTAGTACCAATGTATGATTCGGCGATCCTTGCTGTCTTTGATTGAAAGATGACTGTGAATTCTACCCAGCTGCAATTGTCTCAGTTCGTGAATTCATTATTCGTATTATGGGGAGGTGAGTGTAAGGAAGAAAGTCGGACGAAAAAACTGGTCCAGAATACTAGATCTGTCCGCTTACGTCATTGCAGGTCTAACAAGAACCCGGGTACTCGGACAGTGGGTCCGCGTGCATGGAAATTTCATACTTGGCGGTAAGTGACTGTCCCAAATTAAAATCGCTTGTAACGTACAGTAAGGTACAGTATAAAACTATTCTTTATTAATTGTCAAAATTAATTACAGTAAATGAAGCTCAATAAAATTATTTACATGCATTTTGCACTGATTAAAGTGCGAATAATCATTAGTCCGACATAATCAAGTTCGCGGTTCCACGCGCGCCAAGTTTCAAACGATTCACAGTCTCGCATGGTCTCGTGATTGATGCGGAGTCCGCGAGACGGCAGTGCAGAGCATAAACATGGCGGTACCGTCAGCATCGCTCTCGACGAGGAACAAAAAGCATTTTCTCGGGGTTCCAGCCCCTCTGGGCTACGTTGCTGGTGTTGGAAGAGGGTAATTATGCTGGTTACGTTAATCAATCGATAAAAACCACTCTGACCTCGATCCTCAGCTGATAGAACGCTCAATTCACGATCCTAACCTCACTTTTCTTACTCTTGTTTACAGTGCCACAG
The DNA here is from genome assembly GCA_018257835.1 of Euura lappo. Lineage (NCBI taxonomy): Eukaryota > Metazoa > Arthropoda > Insecta > Hymenoptera > Tenthredinidae > Euura > Euura lappo. Next base: position 108,540 of record JAEUYN010002072.1, on the reverse strand, counting down.
GTTTTACTACTCGTTCTGATATCGGTCCTGCCCGTGATGCCAACGATGTCTCGTAAGATTGAATACTGTTTATTTAACTTTCCGAAATTTCGTGGATAACTTTAGAAAATTGGAAAAATTTTGTTCATCAGCGACGATCGACACGCTCCACCCACGAAACGAGCGAAGAAAAAAGAGGAGGAAGAAGAGGACGAGGAAGATCTGAACGATTCTAATTACGATGAATTTTCTGGCTACGGAGGATCGCTTTTCAGCAAGGTGAGTTCTACTCGGCTGGTTTTACACCGATTCCTTGACTATTCTCGTATCCTTATTCGATACCTACCTCAGGATCCCTATGACAAAGACGACGAGGAGGCGGACGCGATATACGAAGCGATCGACAAGCGCATGGACGAGAAGCGTAAAGAATATCGCGAGAAACGTCTGCGGGAGGAATTGGAGCGTTATCGTCAAGAACGTCCGAAGATCCAGCAGCAATTCTCGGACCTGAAGCGAGAGCTGGTAAACGTTTCGGAAGACGAGTGGAAGAGCGTGCCAGAAGTGGGCGATGCTCGTAATAGAAAACAGAGGAATCCTAGAGCAGAGAAATTCACGCCTCTGCCCGATTCTGTACTGGCTAGAAACCTGGGCGGAGACACGAACACCAGTATCGATCCCACCAGCGGACTGGCCTCCATGATGCCGGGCATGGCTACGCCGGGGATGTTGACTCCGACAGGAGATTTGGATCTGAGGAAAATTGGACAGGCCAGAAACACTCTGATGAACGTTAAGCTGAACCAAGTCTCTGATTCGGTCGAGGGACAGACCGTCGTGGACCCCAAGGGATACTTGACGGACCTGCAAAGCATGATTCCGACCTACGGCGGAGACATCAAGTGAGTTTGTGGGTACAAGACGTTCTCCTGAATATTGATTCATTGAGATTTTCCTTCCAGCGATATCAAGAAGGCGAGATTGCTCCTGAAATCTGTCAGAGAGACGAATCCCAATCATCCTCCGGCTTGGATAGCTTCTGCACGTTTGGAAGAAGTTACTGGAAAGGTTCAAGCGGCGAGAAATTTAATAATGAAGGGTTGCGAGGTGAATCCAACGTCGGAAGACCTGTGGCTGGAAGCTGCGAGACTGCAGCCCCCGGAGACTGCGAAGGCTGTGATCGCCCAGTCCGTTCGTCACATTCCAACTTCTGTTAGGATATGGATAAAGGCGGCTGACTTGGAGACGGAGATGAAAGCTAAAAGGAGGGTCTACAGAAAAGCTCTCGAGCACATTCCTAACTCTGTCAGACTCTGGAAAGCTGCTGTTGAGCTGGAGGAGCCCGAAGACGCAAGGATTCTGTTGAGTCGAGCGGTGGAATGCTGTCCGACCAGCGTAGATCTGTGGCTTGCCTTGGCGAGACTTGAAACGTACGACAATGCAAGGAAGGTATTGAACAAGGCCAGAGAAAATATTCCAACCGATAGACAGATTTGGACGACTGCTGCCAAATTGGAAGAAGCTAACGGCAATAAACACATGGTCGAAAAGATCATAGACAGAGCCATCAGCTCCCTCAATGTTAACGGAGTCGAGATAAACAGAGAACACTGGTTCAAAGAAGCAATGGAAGCCGAGAAGGCAGGTGCGGTACATTGCTGCCAAGTTATAATCAAATCTATAATAGGATTTGGCGTCGAAGAAGAAGACAGAAAACACACGTGGATGGAGGATGCAGAGATGGTGAGATTTCATTTTCAATCATTACCTGAATACAATTAGAGCAAAGTAACTCTTGAAATTTTATTGTTCACAGTGTGCGCAACAAGGAGCTTTGGAATGTGCTAGAGCGGTGTATGCATACGCTCTGGCGACCTTTCCGAGCAAAAAGTCGATCTGGTTGCGGGCAGCGTACTTTGAGAAGAGTTACGGAACTCGAGAGTCTTTGGAAGCTTTGCTGCAGAGAGCGGTGGCCCATTGTCCCAAGAGCGAAGTGCTCTGGCTCATGGGTGCTAAGTCAAAGTGGCTCGCTGTGAGTGTGAATTGATCTACGAATAATCGATGAAACGGAGTAATAATCGTTTATTTTCATGTCCAGGGCGATGTGCCGGAGGCTAGAGGCATCTTGTCCCTAGCTTTCCAGGCTAATCCAAATTCAGAAGAGATTTGGTTGGCTGCGGTCAAACTAGAGTCGGAAAATTCCGAGTATGAACGTGCCAGGAGGCTCCTGGCCAAGGCTAGAGCGTCCGCGCCTACTCCTAGAGTTATGATGAAGAGTGCCAAGCTCGAATGGGCTTTGAACAATCTAGAAGCCGCTCTCCACCTTCTGCAAGAAGCCATAGAAGCTTTTGAAGATTTCCCGAAACTCTGGCTCATGAAAGCTCAGATCGAAGAGCAGCAAGGAAATCTTGACAAAGCTCTCGAAACTTACAATCAAGCTGTTAGTGTATTCTTTTCAGTTTTGTCAATCCCACCGCGTTTGTAAACTCGATTCTTTTAATACCTAATTTGAATTTATTACAGATAAGAAAATGCCCGACTTCTGTTCCACTGTGGCGTTTGTTGGCCCAGCTTGAACAGCGCAAAGGTCAAGTGACCAAGGCTCGTTCGGTTCTGGAGAAAGCGCGTCTTCGAAATCCGAAAAATGCCGAACTCTGGCTGGAGGCTATAAGGAACGAATTGAAGGGCGGTGGCGTCAGAGATAATATGGCTAACACTCTGATGGCTAAAGCTCTGCAAGAGTGTCCAACATCGGGATTATTGTGGGCTGAAGCGATCTTTATGGAGCCGCGACCGCAACGGAAAACCAAGAGCGTTGATGCCTTGAAGAAGTGCGAACATGACCCGCACGTTCTGCTGGCAGTATCAAAGTTCGTAGGAAATTGAAATGAATGATTCACAGCTAGTGAAGGAGCGGGAGAATTTTTTTAAATCGGCGATTGTTTTGTTTCAGGCTCTTTTGGTGCGAGCATAAGATATCGAAGTGTCGAGACTGGTTCAATCGCACGGTGAAGATAGATCCGGACCTGGGGGATGCATGGGCGTATTTTTACAAGTTTGAACTTTTGAACGGGACTGAAGAACAACAGGAAGAAGTCAAGAAACGATGCGTCGCGGCGGAACCGCATCATGGTGAAAATTGGTGCAAAGTATCGAAAAATATTGTTAATTGGTGTTTGAGTACTGACCAAATATTAACCCTAGTTTCTAAAGACTTGCCAATTCCGATATAGTTTGTTAACCAATATGACAAACCAATTAGTGTCAATAATTATATCATATTTATACATAATATAGACTTCTCTAAGTGTATTATACCTATCGTAAGAATTATCAAATAAAGAGATCACAAAATTTTCTTGTTTGATTTTCTTCTAACACATTGAAACTTCGTATTGAAATTGGGTGACAACGAAGCTGGGAAGACAAAAAAGAAAAAAAAACTGTACTTATAGTCGAGAAATATACAAATTTCGCAGCAAATATCTTATTGCTCAAACATAGGTCAAGGTTTTCTGGTCGCTGCATGCATACATAGACCGAATAAACTTGTGTATCGACCGAATTTCGTGAAGTTGATCGATAAAATGCAAATCTTGTAGGTAAATTATCATCACAGGAGGATATTTATTGAGAATATTATCTATATTGCATTGTTTGCGCTCATTCTTACATAAGATACCTGGGTTCATATTCAGGTACCAATAACTCTGATAAATATATGCAAGGGATGAATTATAAACCAATATGCTACTGAATTTGCTCACAAAATTACAATTTTATTTTATTCATTGAATGACGTCGTCAAATTCGTTAGGATGGAAAATAGTGAAATTATGCAGCGAAGAATACATTTTTATTCGGGGTACGGGTATTTTGACTCTAAAAATAAAAATAAAAAATGAATTTCTTCTATCGGTTTGTTTTCTGTCTCCTCAAGGTTTTCAAGCTCGAATAGAGGAAGAATTACTCCTTGGTAGGATCTGAAAATTTATTAACTTGGTTTGCCTAGTCGGATGAAATAAAAAATTAGAACATTTTTAGTATCAAGTATCGATATTTTTGTGAACTGTAATAGGTGAAATCTTTATTTTCCATCATTTTTGGCGATCTAAAGATCAATGAAGATTCGAATCTCTAATCAACGGCATAGATCTTGTATATGATATCAAAATTCATTTGAATCTAACCGCCACCCGGATATCTATGATGAATACCTATTTCCACAGATGGCGTTACAAGTTATGCGTGAAGAGCGCCGCCTTAGTTTCGGCGCGAAAATCTAGATAGAGTTACGTGTTACGTCAGAGATCAAAAGAGCGAATGTCGTAATACGTATCTCGTCTAGGTATCTACGTATTTATTTTATATTTATGAAAATGTCGTTTACATCGGATAGTGTGATAATAAAACCGCCTTTTAATTTGATCGATGATTAAAACGACGTGAGTATAACATCGAATAGTTGTTTGAACCCCGCCGATTCTCACACTTCTCTATTATTCGCTCTAAAACAGTGTTTTTATCGCGTTGAATATGCCGCAAACTCTCGTGGAAACCTAACCTAACCCCAATATAACCCAACCTATCCGATGACTGTCGAGTGTAAAATTATTACGAGTCAGAGATAATACTATGATAGTTGAAAAATTGTTTCAGGTGAATCTTGGCCGCACACGTAGAATCTAATGAAAAAATAAATAAAAAAACTCCGAATCCCGTGTAACAAAATTATTTAAAAAAATGACGCACACTCTGGTACTGGATTTTGTCCAGCGGCTAAAATCGCGACACGAAGAAGTCCGCATCAAGGCAGCTAAAGATTTATGCCAGTATGTTACGACAGAACTGCGAGAAGCTTCTCAAGAGGAGCTAACCGCCTTTATGGACGAGTTTAACCACCACATATTCGAAATGGTATCTGGCTCTGACATGAATGAAAAAAAGGGTGGCATTCTGGCCATAGTTTGCCTAATCGGAGCCGATGTGGGGAACATAAACACCCGAACGATAAGATTTGCCAATTATCTAAGAAACCTGCTGCCTTCAAACGACGTAGGGGTCATGGAGCTGGCTGCAAAGACCGTGGGAAAGCTGGCGCTCGTCTCAGGCACCTACACCGCAGAATATGTCGAGTTTGAGGTGAAAAGGGCCTTCGAATGGCTCGGAGGAGACAGGCACGAGGGAAAACGCCACGCCGCAGTTCTGGTGCTGAGGGAACTGGCCGTCTCCATGCCGACTTATTTCTTCCAGCAAGTTTCTCCCTTCTTCGATCTCATCTTCAACGCTATAAGAGACCCAAAGCCACTGATTCGAGAGGCTGCAACGGACGCTTTGAGAGCCGCTCTGGTCGTTACTGCGCAGAGAGAGACTGCGAAGCAAATGCATAAGCCTCAGTGGTACAAAGAATGCTTCTACGAAGTTGTCCAATGCTTCAATGACACCGACGTCAAAGGCAGAGGGTCCAACAAGGACGCGGCTATCCACGGCTCTCTTTTGGTCTTGAATGAATTATTGAGATGCAGCAACGCCCAGTGGGAGAGAAATTTCGAGGCTTTGATGGAGCGTTTGAACTGTTCTAATCAACAGATCGACGACGATATTCTGTCCCTGATGCCTCGGCTCAAGACTCAGATCGTACCCACCTGGTCAGGTTCACCTCAGAGCCGATCCAACCAGCAACACACTATTCACCCCGTCCACGAGTCTTCGGCTTGTCGCAGTTTGATGCAGGAGGGTATAGACAACGTGTACGTCGACGTTATGAATCAGAAAGCATCGAGAAATCCGCACATACAACACGCCTTGATGACCCTGTTACCGAGACTCGTCGCTTTTAATAAGGAAAAATTTGTCAGGCATTACTTGTCCCAGAGCATATCGTATTTGCTGATGACTCTTAGGAGTAGGGAGAAGGACAGACACGCGGCGTTCATGACCATCGGACTTATCGCCGTCGCCGTTGAGAATGGAATAGAGCCTTATCTGCCTGAAATAATGGAAGTTATCAAAGCTTCTCTACCGTCCAAAGACACACCTAGCAAGAAAAGAGGCGTCGTACTTGAACCGGCAGTTTTCATATGCATCACACTGTTGGGACACGCCGTAAAGCAGACTATAGGACCAGACATCAAGGTGCTTCTGGAACCAATGCTTGCTACAGGCCTCAGTCCCATCCTCACAACCTCGTTGAGGGAACTGGCGTACAGTATACCGTCGTTGAAAGTAGACATTTCTCAAGGACTACTGAGAATGCTGTCTCAAGTTCTACTGCACAAAGCACTCCGGCATCCAGGAGCCCCTGCGACAACTCTGAGCCCAATTTTAGCTCCCTCGGCAGAGTCTGACGTCCCGTCGACTGTACTTGCGCTAAAGACTCTTGGAACATTTAATTTCGACGGAAATCCGCTGTTGCAATTCGTCAGGCGATGTGCGGATCATTTCCTGACCTTTGAACAAGCTGAGGTTCGACTGGAAGCTGTTAGAACATGCTCGAGGCTTTTGAGACTGGCGTTGAATCAGCCAGGACCCACGGTTACTAATACAGTCTCCGCGGTTCTGGGGAAATTACTGGTCGTTGGTATCACTGATACCGATCCAGACGTACGATTTTGGGTTCTCGCGTCTCTCGACGAAAGTTTCGACATTCATCTTGCTCAGGCTGAAAGTCTGTCCGCTCTCTTCGTCGCGATGAACGACGAAGTGTTTGAAATCAGAGAACGGGCGATCTACACCATCGGAAGATTAAGCACGATGAATCCTGCCTACGTCATGCCTTCCCTGAGAAAAACGCTCATTCAGTTCCTAACAGAACTCGAACATTCCGGTATGGGTCGCAACAAAGAACAGGCTGCTCGGATGCTGGATCATCTGGTAGTCAGCGCTCCTCGGCTGATTCGACCTTACATGGAACCAATTCTGAAAGTTCTTATCCCAAAGCTGAAAGAAACTGAGCCAAATCCTGGCGTTGTGTTAGCAGTGCTTAGAGCTATAGGCAACCTGGCAGAGGTGAATGGCTCTGAAATGCAACAATGGATGCCGGAACTGCTGTCTATATTACTTGAGATGTTAGTTGACGCTAGTTCACCGGAAAAAAGAGGAGTCGCTCTGTGGGTTCTCGGACAACTGGTCGGAAGCACGGGACACGTTATAAAGCCATACACTCAGTATCCACCTTTGTTGGATGTGCTGATAAATTTCTTGAAGACAGAACAGCAGCCGATCATCAGGAGAGAAACTATAAGAGTACTCGGTCTTTTGGGTGCTTTGGATCCTTACAAGCACAAGATGAACCTTGGCCAGATAGATTCTCAGCAAGATTCTCTTACCTCTATGGCTGATATCAGATACAAAAGTGACTCCGAAGCCAGTCAGGATCTCACGACTAGCGAGATGCTTGTGAACATGCCGTCGTCGACTCTGGAGGAATATTATCCGGCTATCGCTATAGCAACTCTGATGCGAATTATTAGGGACCCTACTCTGTCGCAGCATCATACTATGGTCGTTCAAGCTGTAACTTTCATCTTCAAAAGTCTTGGAATAAAGTGTGTACCATATATTTCTCAAGTTATGCCGAGCTTCTTGAACGTAGTTAGGACAGCCGATGTCGGCTTTCGGGAATACCTTTTCCAACAGTTGGCTGTTCTCATTGCTATTGTGAAACAGCACATTAGGAATTATTTGGACAGTATTTTTGCCTTGATCAAAGAAGTATGGACCGTTAATAGTCCGTTGCAAAGCACACTGATTCTTCTTGTCGAACACATCGCCGTCGCTCTCGGAGCTGAATTCAAAATTTATTTACCTCAACTAATGCCACAAATTCTGAGAGTTCTCACCCACGATACTAGCAAAGATCGTTGCGTAACAGTGAAGCTTCTGCTTGCCCTGCAGAAGTTCGGAAACAATTTAGACAATTATCTGCACTTGGTCCTCCCGCCGATAGTGAAACTATTTCATACGTCTGACTGCCCAGTCTCGGTGAACAGGGTCGCTTTGGAAACGGTCGATCACCTCGCCGATACTCTAGACTTCACGGATTTCGCTTCGAGAATAGTTCATCCTCTGGTCAGGACGTTGGACACTTGTCCAGAGCTAAGGACAACTGCGATGGAAACACTTTGCGCGCTTTTGATTCAACTAGGAAAGAAGTATCAGATATTTATACCATTGGTTCAGAAAGTAATGAACAAGCACAAAATCGTTCATCAACGATACGACGTGTTGACCGATAAAATACTGACTGATTCCACAGTCGCTGATGGCGAAGATTATCTACTTACACGGCCCAGAGATACTAGACACAAACATCGTGATTTATCTCTCACATCTTCAGACACTACGACGATCAAACGACTCCATGTATCCGCGTCAAATCTGCAGAAAGCTTGGACAGCAACTCGCAGAGTGTCCAAAGACGATTGGCTCGAATGGCTGAGGAGTTTGTCCATTGGATTGCTGAAAGAATCCCCGTCTCCAGCTTTAAGATCGTGCTGGGCACTTGCTCAGACATATTCGCAGCTCCCGAGGGATTTGTTCAATGCGGCTTTTGTTTCTTGTTGGACGGAACTGAATGTTACTTACCAGACAGAGTTGAAGGAGACTTTACAACAGGCTTTAATGGTGCCAGATCTCCCGGAGATAACACAAACAATTTTGAATTTGGCCGAATTTATGGAACATTGTGACAAAGGACCGCTGCCTTTGGACGCCAAGATACTGGGCGAAAGAGCTATGCATTGTCGAGCCTACGCCAAGGCTTTGCACTACAAAGAAGACGAGTTTCACAAGAGCAGAAACAGCAACGTCTTTGAGTCTCTGATTTCCATCAACAATAAATTACAGCAAAAAGAGGTAGCTGAGGGATTGCTGGAGTACGTCATGAAACAACAGACCCAGCAAGATCTGAAAGTTCAAGTACGATGGTATGAGAAATTACACAACTGGGACAAGGCCTTGGATTTGTACAAAGATCGTTTGAACACCGATCAGAGCGACGTAGAATCAACTTTGGGCGAGATGCGTTGCTTAGAAGCCCTCGGAGAATGGGGGCAACTTCACGACGTAGCCACTCGACAATGGGCTAATGAAAACGACGAGAATAAACAGAGGATGTCAAGAATGGCTGCGGCAGCTGCCTGGGGACTTGGGCAATGGGAGAGCATGGAACAATACGTTAATTTCATTCCTAAGGATACACAGGACGGCGCTTTTTACAGAGCTGTTCTCGCCATACACGACGAACAGTACAGCGTCGCGCACCAGTTGATAGACAGCGCGAGGGACTTACTGGACACCGAATTAACTGCAATGGCCGGTGAGAGTTACCAAAGAGCTTACAACGCGATGGTGGAGGTACAAAAATTGGCAGAATTGGAGGAAGTCATACAGTTCAAACTGGTTCCTGAGAGAAGGCCGACAATAAAGGCGATGTGGTGGGAGAGATTGCAGGGTGGTCAACGTGTCGTCGAAGACTGGCAGAAAATCATCCAAGTTCACACCCTTGTAGTTTCGCCTCAAGACGACATGTACACTTGGTTGAAGTACGCCAGTCTCTGTAGAAAAAATGGCAGTCCGATGTTATGTCACAAGACGCTGGTTATGCTGCTGGGTATGGATCCGTCCCAGAACCCTGATCAACCCTTGCCAACGACGCATCCGCAAGTGACTTTTGCTTACTGCAAGCACATGTGGATGGCAAATAATAGGGACGCAGCCTATAGCCAACTACAAAGATTTGTACAGACTTCGCTGCAGCCTGCAACTATATCGGGCCTGAACCAAGAAGATGAAAAACAACAGGAAGTTAGGAAGAGATTGCTTGCTAGATGTTACCTAAAACTTGGAGAATGGCTGGAGGCCTTGCAGGGAATCAGCGAGCATTCCATTCCTGCAGTATTATCGTACTACGCAGCGGCTACGAAGCATGACCCATCCTGGTACAAGGCTTGGCACGCTTTTGCTTACACTAACTTTGAGACCGTTCTATTCTACAAGCATCAACAAGGCGACACGATCGATAATGCACCGGGTAATGCCTCAAGATCTGGACTATCAAGCTCTCAGTACATATCTCAGTTCACCGTACCAGCAGTCGAAGGATTCTTCAGGTCTATCAACTTGTCGCACGGCAGTTCACTGCAAGATACGTTGCGCCTGCTCACCTTGTGGTTCGATTACGGCCAATGGCCAGAGGTGTACGAAGCGATTGTCGAAGGCATAAGATTGATCGAGATCAACACTTGGCTGCAAGTGATCCCCCAGCTCATAGCCAGAATCGACACACCCAGGGCTTTGGTTGGTCGCTTGATACACCATCTCCTGATCGACATTGGCAAAACTCATCCACAAGCTCTGGTCTACCCGCTGACCGTTGCTTCGAAGAGCGCCAGCTCCGCCCGAAAGACTGCTGCCAATAAGATACTGAAAAATATGTGCGAACACAGCCCTACGTTGGTGCAACAGGCTGTTTTAGCTAGCGACGAGTTGATCAGAGTCGCTATTTTGTGGCACGAACTGTGGCACGAAGGCTTGGAAGAAGCCAGCAGACTCTATTTCGGTGAGAGGAACGTCAAGGGGATGTTCGATACGTTGGAACCTCTTCACGCGATGTTAGAACGGGGACCACAGACCCTGAAGGAAACGTCGTTCAACCAGACCTACGGTAGAGACTTGATGGAAGCTAAGGAATGGTGTCACAGATACAAACTGTCTCAAAACGTGAAGGACTTGAACCAGGCGTGGGACCTGTATTATCACGTGTTCAGAAAAATATCGCGACAACTGCCGCAACTAACGAGCTTAGAACTGCAGTACGTTAGTCCGAAATTATTGGTGTGCAGAGATTTGGAGTTAGCTGTTCCCGGAAGTTACAGTCCCGGGCATCCAGTCGTCAGGATAGCCAGTATCCACAGCTCTATGCAAGTCATTACCAGCAAACAACGACCTCGGAAACTTTGCATCAAGGGTTTGTTTCTCAATCTGCACACTAAAAATGAAGTTTCTATCACAACGTACGACTAATTTCTTTCATTTCCTCGTTCAGGAAGCAACGGAAAAGACTACATGTTCCTACTGAAAGGTCACGAGGATCTTAGGCAAGACGAACGTGTTATGCAACTGTTTGGTCTAGTCAATACACTTCTGCTTCACGATCCGGACACGTTCAGGAGAAATCTCACCATTCAGGTGAATAATCACCGAAGATGTTAGCGAACTCTTATTTTTCGGTCTGATGTCATAATTTCTCTTGTGTTACAGAGGTACGCCGTGATTCCTCTGTCTACGAACAGCGGACTCATCGGCTGGGTGCCGCATTGCGATACTTTACATACTCTGATAAGAGATTACAGAGAAAAGAAAAAGATACTCCTTAACATCGAGCATAGAATAATGCTAAGGGTGAGCGTGAATCTGCATTCTATTAAAATTAACCAATCATCTACATACTCGAGATGCTTTAAACTGATGGAACAATGAATTTTTACAGATGGCTCCAGACTATGATCACCTAATGCTGATGCAGAAGGTAGAAGTTTTCGAGCATGCTTTGGAGCACACTCACGGAGACGATTTGTCCAGACTCCTGTGGCTAAAGTCACCATCTAGCGAAGTTTGGTTCGATCGTAGAACGAATTACACTCGTTCTCTGGCCGTCATGTCTATGGTCGGTTACATTCTCGGTCTAGGAGATCGGCACCCTTCCAACTTGATGTTGGATCGACTCAGCGGTAAAATCCTTCACATAGATTTCGGGGATTGCTTCGAAGTCGCGATGACTCGTGAAAAGTTCCCGGAAAAGATACCCTTCAGGTTGACCAGAATGCTGATCAATGCTATGGAGGTAACGGGCATAGAAGGAACATATAGAAGAACGAGCGAATCCGTTATGTCCGTGTTACATCGTAACAAAGACAGTCTGATGGCTGTGTTAGAGGCTTTCGTTTACGACCCTCTCTTGAACTGGAGACTCATGGACAACACAGTTCCCAAAACTACGAGGTCAGACGCGCAGGGGATCACGGCTAGCAGCAGCCAGGAACATGGAGACATGCTCGATTCCCACAGTACCACTTTGCCAAAGAAAGGGGTTCCCTCCAGCATCGAGAACGGAGGTAGATTAATGATATGCGATGAAATTGAAGGAAATTTCCTGTTTTCAATTGTGAATACCTATTATCTTCGAATTCATTTCTCTAGGGGACAAAAATCAGCCTGAGGCTCTGAACAAGAAAGCACTTGCCATAATTAATAGAGTGCGAGATAAATTAACGGGACGTGATTTTTCGCACGACGAGACGCTCAACGTCCAACAACAAGTCGATTTACTGATCCAGCAGGCTACGAATAATGAAAATCTTTGCCAATGCTACATCGGATGGTAATATCACCTATTTTTATTTAATAATTCGTCGCATTGGTTGATATTGAGAAAAGAAATGAGAAAATATTTCTTATTGTTTGACCAGAAATGTGTTTATACTAATTTTTATGTCTTAATCTTTTTTTAGGTGTCCATTCTGGTAGTCAAGTATTTGCCTGTGATAAATGGTGATCTACGCAGTGCTACCCAACTTTATTGGGAATTAATAGTAATTTAAATTTAATTTAAATTAATATACACTCCGCTACTTTTCAAAATGTGGCTCAGACGCTATTGAAATTATGATTATCATGAACTCTAAGTAATCAAATTTACAATGAGGATAATTATCACAGATGAAAAGTATGATTTTATTTTGATAGTGCTATAGCAAAAGTGTGTCGGTATCAACGATGCAATTGCTATTATGTCTGAATTATTCCAATTCCGATGAATAGTATAATCGCGTAGAGTTTGTCAGTATACGAATTGAGACACAGATATGTACTTTGCTCAGTGATCTGAGAATCGATCAATTACGGAGCCAAACAGCTAAATATAACTCTCATAATCAAGCTTCACTTTTCATTTTCAAATCTAACTTTCGATAAAGAAAAAATATGCTACCTATTCCTAAACAGTTGTAAATGCGACTTTATCTTGTATATATTTTGTATTATTTTCATTGTAAAACATTCTCACATAATATAAGTTATGTAATATAGTGTAAGGTCTATGTTTACGATAGAACAACTCACTGGAAATTTTTGTGTTTTTTTTTTTTCACGCAAATATTTGTACAGAACAAAACCCAGTCGATTTCATTACCCGAAACCGAAACATAATTAATCGGTGTGGCTAATAACTTGATAGAATTCTAAACTGTAATCAGCGCAATTGCATTTTATTTATTTTGTATCTTTCTTTCTCGGTAATTTTGCATTATTACTTGAATAAATAAACAAACATTGTAAACAAATGACTGAATAAATTAGAAGATTTATTGAAATATATTAATGTATAAATATACGTTTATAATGTTACAACAAATAATCCAGGTACCAGCTAGCAGTTAATTTATTAAAAAAAACTCGAGAATTCAAGTTCATCAATTATTCTATCAATATCCCTTTGGCGATACGAGTGAATAAAGCTTTCACATGTCTATTGAATAGTAAAATCGAAGAATTCTATGAATTTTCCAAATTTTTGGATAAAACATCATCATTCCAATAAAAAGAAATAAATACAATGTGTTACCGAATCCTATACTAATCAACTAAATACCACAATATTTAAGGAACAAACAATTTCGAATATATTACAATCAAACTACAATACAGACATTATCGTACTTTTTTTTCAAACTAATTGGCACACAATAGTCAATATCGTCAAAGCATTGGACTACAAGAGAATATCGAAGGAGGCTTGATTTTGGTCCCAAAGTTTAAAGTGTGGGTCATCTTTGAAAAACTATCACTTCTACGTCATCAAGAAATGCGAATCATTGCCAAGAATTGTTGTAATTAAATGAAGACAATGATATTCAACGATTTTGAATATCATTCACGTCTACGAAAACTCTTGAGTATAAAAATCTTTGTCAAATATGCCAAAATATGAATTTAAAAATAAGCTGCTTTTCATGGACAAACAAATGCCAGAGGTAACATTTCTCTGACCGAAGTAACAAGAACGGTTTCCAGGTTCGGTTTAGCCAGATAAATCGATATATCTCCAAACTCGATGATAGTTTGACGACAGACTCCGCAAGGGGATACAAAATTATCATTCAATTCAGCTATCACAGCTATATCCCGGAACTTTCTCTTCCCGTTCGAAACCGCAGTACCGATAGCCGCCCTCTCTGCGCAAATTGAAGGCGAATAAGCTCCGTTCTCTATGTTACAACCCTTGTACGTAGTTCCATCGTCGCAACGGAGCGCAGCTCCGACTTTGAACTTGCTGTACGGAGAATAGGAAAAGGTACGAGCGTCCACCGCCGCTCTTATCAATTCCTGAATTTCTCCATCTGGAAAGAGAATCAATGAACAAAATCACTGTAAAAAAAAGTTTCACTGATACGTCAATATATGTCAGTTGGATACTTATTACGTAATCGATTTTATAGAAAAAAATAAATAAAAAATTTTAATAATAATTATTACCTAGGGAATTGAAATCGACTATTTTTCCAGGACCCATTTTTGACGTTGATTATGTTTCTGTCTTTATAGCTTATCGAGTTCGTCGCTGATATCTCGTTGCCAGATGTCAACACGGAATGTTGAACATATTTTGAGAGTCAAGAGTTCAGAATCCGCGAGTCGATGAATTGACTAGAGTTATTTTCAGATTGCTATATCGCAATATGACTTATGATAGGCGATAAAATGCCAACATAGGCCTCGCGCGTTGATTGCTCATCATAAAACAACATTATTTCCCATTCGTATCTCCACTTCAATTCACAGTTGTCATGTATCCACAGCCTCGACCCACTATAATAATATTGGGTCATAAACAGCTGACTGGTTGATAAAGATTAAAGAAGCGTAAATTCTAGTACGCGTGACGTGACGTAACGCGCATGGTTAAAGGCTAGATAAAAGAATTGTTGCGAATTCACCTGTCGGGCGCCGAAATCGAAATTCTCTACGGTGATTCGCGTGAACAATAAACAATAAGTGGCGCGAAAATGATGGATAATGAAGATTATAAAAATTACCAAAGCTCGCTGAGAGCTGTGTTGAACAAAGCGCTCGTCGAGGTAAGCACGCGAGTTTATTAATTCGTTACTCATAACCTAAAATTCTTCGAACATTCGTCAAATATTCGATCTGTGATCAATTTTCTTATCATTTTGTCTCGGGATAAACCGATAATCGATACTGTGATGCCTCTTAGTTAGCGAGAAAATTTTTATCGCGTCTAATTAACCTGGAATCAAACTTTTAGCGGTGTATTCTAACCTATAAAATTCATTCGTTAGGCTCTTAAACGCAACGAATCTCGGGCAAAGACGTGGAAAGATTACAAAAAAGCTCACGAAAAGGTGAAAAAAGGCCTAGAAATTTTGCCGCAAGAATTGACAACGAATTGCATGGTGCCGATCGGACGGAAGGCGCTGATGAAAGGGAAGCTGGTTCACACAAACGAGATTCTCGTTTGTCTAGGGGAAGGATATTTCGCTAAGTACAGCGCTAAGCAGGCCATCGGAGTTTGCGATCGCAGAATAAAACGTGAGAATCTTCCCGAAGTAATATTTGAACATTGATTTCAGAATTTAAGATTGCCGTCGATGTGTCGATGACCATTATTTACAAGTTCTTCTTTTCTAGAGGCTGATGAGATGCTAATCAATCTTGAAAAGGAACAGAATTTGCTAGAAATGAGACAGACCATGCCTGTCGACTGTGGGGTATTTGGAGACGGGGAAACGCAGGAAATTATAGAATCTTACGTCGAGGAAGAGGAAAAAGAGTGGAGAAGTAAGCAAGGATATACAGTTATCACATTATAACATTATCGATGCAGAATGAGTCTTTGGGCTTCTCAAAAACTGTGCCGAGTCTTTTGCTACATTGATTATGCCTTGTATTGAGAATGTTATTTTTTGTACAGTAAAACACAGACAGCGTGAGAAAGAGTACAGGCAGAAACTGGCGCAGCTCAGAGCGCAGGAGAAGACCGAGATCCAGTCGGAAGAAGATTTGTGGCAAAGATTGGATGAGCTCGAACTTGAGGAGGAACTGGAGGATGAAATAGATAGGTTTGTCGAAGCAGCCGACTCCGTGCGACCGAAGTTGAATATTCAAGTTTAAGGACTTTGAAATTATTGACTGGACAGAATTTCCAAAAATTGAATGAAGATTTATTTCCAGATTGCAGGGCGACGATTGTAATTATTACGGCGATGATAATGAAGATAACGAGGGTTCATACGAGGAGGAAGATTCTGATTTTTCTGAAGATGAAACGACAAGCGAAATGATTGAAGAAAGGCTTGATAAATTGAAGAACGGGAAAATACCGAAGCATCAAAAGGATTTGATGGAAAAGGAGAACTTTGATAAAGAAGCCGACTGCGATTCGTCTGCGACTTATGATATCCCAGATCCTAATCACCTCGCGTCAAGCTTAACGAATCAATGTCAGAGTTCGGATACCTCTGTGAGCACCAGCAAAGCTGGATCCATCGAATTGAGGAATAGCGATTCGACCCAAAGTTCTAGCCAGATCGAAGTGCGCGTAGATAAAACGTTTCTGGATCCTCTTTCAAGCGAAGACAGCGTTTTTGCGAGTCCAAATAACGACGAAGAGGCGAAGAATTCAGAAACTCGAAGGCGTCGCGTTTCATTTACCGATAAGATACAAGTAAACGTTTTTGAAAAGTCGAGACATCATTCCTTCGACCAGCCGTTGAGGCGAGAACCAGAGTCCAGTGACTCTGATGCGGACGACGACGAGGAAGACGAGGAGAAGCTGAGGATCATCGAGGACATGATTTCCGCTGGTGTAGATTCGATCTCTAACGACGAACAGACTGAAGATTCTACAGAAAACGGAGACGAGTCTGACGATATTATCAGAATCGAGGTCAAACATGCGGACCGAAGGCCTAAAGTGGTCGAAAAATTATCTGGGGACGATACGATCGAAGATCCTTCGGATATATACAGGATATTCTGCAAGCCGAAATCGATTTTGAAAAAGACGTCAAGCGACGCTAGCCATTCTCGGAATATTGCGCCACCGGCCGACGATGTTTTTGATGAAAAAACCGACGACGTACCACTGGGAACCTCCTATACCGTAGTAAGAACTAGTTTGCGGTGATTTTTATTTGATTGTTTCGTACATCGATTATGCTGATGTTCATTTTTGCTTTTACAGATCGTCAAAGACGTTGAAGAAAGAAGACCAGAAGCCCCTGAAGTGAACGTCCCTTCGGCCAAGCGCAGACCTCCCAGCAAATTTAAAATGGCTCGTTCAGGGATTAAATAATCGACTAAAATATGCTTCCAGATTTTATTACCGTATAAATAAATCGTAATTTTGTAATTTTGTCGTTTTATATCGCATCCCGAATTCGTTTGGCCATTTACAGGGTCCTCGAATGGTTGCGTGGTGCCTACAGACCGATTAATTTATTGATTGTGAAGTATTCATGATTTATAGACGCCAAAATTGCGTTTCGAAATGTCTGGCCGTCGTATTATTCCCGCGACTCGATTTCGGGGTATTAAAATGATGAATATTGGAGTTTAATGAAAAAAGAAGAAAAAGAAATGAAATCTTAGAATTCAAAAGTAGATCTGGAAGATGTAATTACTTTGCTACTTTTATTTCTTCAATGACTTCAAATGAGGATTTCAATGGTATTGATTTTATTTCGGTATGTTCAAACTGAATAGGATTCGACAATGTTTCTCATGGTTGAAATTCTGAGACTTTCATGTTGCTGCGATATCTCAGAACTTTCATTAGAATCATTTAATGCTCGAATACATTTTCGACTGTTCCAAGAATCTTATGACATATTCGTTTAGGTACATTAAGGTAATATTGATTTTGGATGAAAATTTCGTGTTTCAGAATTTCCAATCAATTTATTTTGTTGATAATCGATTTTTTGTTTACCTAGTTGTTACCTTGCATAAAAAATGAAGAAAATGGTATAATTAGAGTGAATTTTCTAGAACACCATTTTTTTCATTTTTTTCTTTGTCAATTCTCAGGGAAATATAGAGTTCGTAGTTTTCTTCAAAAAGTGTCAAGATGCATAGTCTCACATGAAAAAAAAAAAAAAAAAAAATGTAGACTTGCATAGGATTTTTTTTCTTTTTTTTTTTAGTAAAAAAATCGACCGGACCGGGCGTCGAATTGACAATAGCGCCAAATCAGCGACTACAGGCCTTATTTTTTGAATCGTGAATCTTCGTGTTCAAAAATGAGCCAATATACCTAGTTTTTCTATCGACGGCCATACTCTCGTATTACAATATTAAAAGTAAATCAGGGAATTTTTTTAAGAGTGATCAATTTTTTGAATATATTCTTTTTTTTGCAAATTTTAAACCAATATTAAATTGCAAAAAAAATAGTCCCAAGTATATTGTGATTAAACTTGTGTGTCTGCATAGGGAATCTCAGATCCTGACTTGAATAGCCATGAAGCCGATCTCGATGACATGATCTACATGTTAGAGGGAGTTTAGGGATAACGGTCGCGGCGACGCAAGTTTGTCCGTTATATTGAGAGGCAGCCGTGGCTGACCAGACGCGCCCCTACACTACTTAGACTTTCGGCTGACTCAATCGGTCGCCAAAGTAGTTCAAGCAGAGTTGTGGAATCGTCGAGGGAGGTACGAAGGTAAATTCTTTCAACGACAATTCTAACGGAGTTTTCGAACACGAAAGTAAGGGATAAATGAATAGAACAAGGGAATAAAGTTAGCTGTACTTTTCGGAAATCTAAATAGGGACGGTTTTTCCCAGGGAATATTAGAATATATCACGATCTGCAAGTTTCACGAGCACGTACAAATGCTCCAACTTTACTTGTATGTATGTATGTATGTATGTACGTACTAAATTTACAGAAATACGAAAATACAGCCTCTATAGGATTATTTTATCGACAGTCAGATATCTCCGAGTATCTAAATCCACGGAACTGCATATAGCAAGAAAAAAAGACACATAGCGAAGTTCCACACGAAATTACGGAAAAATAAGTACGAAAATATTCTGGATTGATACAAAAATTAGTTCGGAATTGCACGTAGAATTCAACCACGCATCTGTTTTTTTTTTGTTATTAGTTTTCGTGGACTTGGACATTCGGAGATATCTAGCTAATATATCGTTAAAAATCGACTTAGCATTGAAAATGCTTCGGTTTTCGGGGTACATAATAGTGCATCACTGGTTTGGTATAGGGGTCCAGATAGGCTCGACGGTTGCGGAACAAATGAGAAAATATTGGAAACGTAGACGTGAAGTTTGCGATTTTTTACAGCAAGAACATGACGATGAATAAGAAAATTTCAGATGTATATCCACAATATGTTTTTTTAAACCTTATTGCAAATGATCCAAATGCAACGAAACAGAAGTTCATCAAAACATAATGCACAAAAATCGTTAGAACAGAGGACACTTTCAATGCTTGCGTTACACGCAAGTTCTATAGCTTTTATGCGGGATATATATCATACCAGTTTCGAGAAGAAAAGTTCTTTCCATTCTTGTGTAAACACTAAATTGTTGGTTCGTCAGTACCTACAGCATAGTTTTAGTCTAGTCAGACGTATAAGTTTCTCGCTTGCGCATGCAGCTAACATAAAATGCACGTAACAAGTAAATCTAACTTTTACGCCGCAATTAATTACTAGAACAAATAAATGGAAAACAGTCTAGCATACGGTGGGTATAATCAAAAGTTTGCGTATTTGTCATTGCAAATAAACTACCCGCGCGGATAAATTGGAACTGGCTGTTCCGAGACTGGCTATCCACTGTTGAGCTCACCTTTTTTTTTTCTGGTAACATGGTGATTCGTGGTTGTTAAATGTGTGATATTTATGTAAACATTTTTTATTCACATGTATATCATACATTCCCATTAAAATGTGAAAGTTGTGTGTCTATTGCCAACATAGGATGAGCAAATGCTAATTATTTCAATACAATAGAAGAGGTTTCACTTCGATTATCCAGTCTATTTTTTGTTGGTCTCACTATACGAGAGTGTTCTTTTGTCTCTTTCGGATATGGGCTGCTGGTCTGATACATTTGGTTTATCCCTCTCAGTCGAATTCAGGCGTGTCAGTATTCCCTCCGGTGCGCTTGTACACGGCTGATTATTCGTCCCCAATGAATTTGTTTGAGCTATCACTGACTGTTATGCTGTAGGTACTCGTATACATGAACGGGAGTAATGTGTTTGTGTGATCGTATTGAAAATTATATCCTGACGTTTGATGTTGGTAGACTGAAAATGATGGTAATTCGGTCATCAATTTACAGCTCGCACGGCCGTATGTAAATGCATCATACCGTGCTAACTCGGACTCTAGACTGCAGGATGAATAATTATTGAATGCAATAATAAAGGACTTCGGTAGCCTCTATGGATTGTATGAACAGATCATGCAGTGTAATACAGCAATTATTTGTACGTACACAAAATTTACAGAAAGCGAAATAGTCCAATCGAACCGATGATTGGGAGACTCGGCTTTGAGTATATCACAGGGGATAATCAATTTATCCGATTTCTGCAATTTATGTGCCTCTAATTATCCCCCATCAATATTATAGCGTACCGCGGTTCACAGACGTCGCGAATCTAGGCTTGGGTTGTTACAGCTAGAGTACGTAATTAATAGAATCACCTCGGGAACCGTTAGAATTGAATCACGTGTAATGGCTACTGATTTTCAGCTGAGATTAACGACCCGTCCTTAAGTAAAGTGATATTTGAAATCTAAATTCTTAGCATTTACTACCCACTCAGTGATCTAAACTCTGGAGTAAACATTGCGTTGGAATTCCAAAAACGAATAATCATAAATTGCGCATTCGTCAGAAAAATCGTATAACGCTTTTAGAAATTTGAATTTTTTTTATCCAATAACACGTTTTTTTCTGCTACCAGTGTAAATGTTTCCAAGAATTCTTGAATTTATTTTCGCAGCTTTCTTTAGAATGGGTTACCTTGTTCAATCTCCCCTTCGATGCGTTGCTTTCAATAATGTCACGTCTTTTTTTCCTGTATGATATAATATCAATATTTCAGAGCATGAATCCGCTGAGTCACATACCTCGAAGTAATAATGCATTTTTTTCAAAATTCTATTACTACCCGCAGCGGAGGGCGCATGTGATTTTCCCTAGAATTTTTTCTCTCCCTTTTGCAATAGTATATGTGCTTCACCTGGAATTCAAGCGGTTTGAATAATCTCTTGAAAAATGTCTTTTTTTTCAACATGTGAACAGTTGATTCTGAACAGATTCAGACCCATGAAAATTCAACGCAAATATTATACGAATTAATGATACAGTGAGAGGTACAGGCATCTGCCTGCAGACGGACTCGCATTGAATGTGAGTCAACTTTCCGCAAATTCGTGTTTTTATAAGAATACTTTACGTCGAGTAGACGAACTGAAGTGGGAAAATGATCTGATTGCGTGAGTCTCTGACAGAACAAGAAATCACTATACTACTATAGAGTCTGCACACTGTGCGACGTACAGCTTCGTTTATAATGTAACTACAACGCATATTTGTGTAAAACACAGACACAGAATGTGAACCTCAAGACATTTATGTCCGCAAGATAAATTAATGATCCAACCTTGCATTAATTAATTATCTGGGTGCTTCGAGCTGACGCCTAAACTTGTCAGTTTTGCCTCCCTTGACTTGACTCATACCTAACTTACCATACTGCAATAGAAATATGAAGAATCTGCGTAATTCTGTCTGACATGACTTGTGGTTTCAGACAGCGCCGTGCGCTATTGAAACGTTATACAAATTTCGTTAATTATCAGAGTTAAGTAAGTATAATACAATAATAAAATAGATGAGGATATACACTTTAGTAATTTATTGTTCTTCTCACTTTATACTTACTTTTCCAATCGTTCTTCGTCGCAAGTATCGGAAAAACTAGTCAGACCCCCCCCCCCTTCGTAACGGCTCGTAACGATCGTTAGCACCCTCTGAAAAAATACGTAAAAAACCTAGATACCCCCCTCCCACCTGGTTTTTGTCTCTAAAAAAACGCGAGTCCACGCAACTGAGGAGAAGGGATAGATTGGGATAAAATAATTGGAATGGAATATATTCATCTTATTATTATGTAGGTACGGAGTCGTTCGTATCTATCAAAATTCTCTAGTTTAAGGTTTAGAAATATTATCTATTGCCAAGTAAATTTTGTTTAATTCAAGGAAATGAACCACTTGTACATTATCAAGTAAATGTGTACTAGAATGAAATGCAAATTCCTTGCCATTCTCATGGAAATTCTCAAATTTAGTGAACTTTTCTTGCGTCAAGTAAATTTCGTCAAGCAAATCGGTTTACTTTTTGATGAAATTTTTCTTCCCAGTGTACTAAAAATTTTCATTTAATTCAATGTGTATTTTTGCATTCAATGATTCCTTGTGTGATATCACATATTACAAAAACAGAAAAATTATTCAGTAAATTGTAATGTGAAAGGAAATTCTTCAAGACACACCCCTCAAGTTTCTGGGTGTGATTATTACTTTGAAGAGCATTTCAGCACATACACTCGTCTTTATTGTGTGTACGTACCACATAGAAATATCCTGTCTGCCGACTGTTGGCACCACGATGCGTATATCTTACATCAAAAGATTTGCTATACGTGAGATGAAATCAAAATACACCATCTCTCATCGTCGGATATGTATTGAATGTAATAACATCAACGTACGTGCCAGTCTCGTGACAGCACAATTGGTTTTCGTGTGAATCGCTTTTCATCTCTAGATTTTTTTTCTACCCCTTTCATACGTGGTGGATTGAAACTATCTTTGTTGATGAAATATCGGTTTTTAATTTTCGCACGAATCTGGGTTTTCATTATTTCTTTCCCTTTTTCGGTCGCCCACAATTTCTACCCATAACTTTTTATGATGATCCGACAAAACTAGAAGCAGCGTTTCAACGAGCTCAGCGTTGTATACTGTGCATGGTAAGTATAATCCCACGTATATCGTATATGCACATAGTTATACCCAAGAGTCGAGCCGAAACCGAAAACATGTATATAAGCATAAGCCGACGAAGGTAAGTGGTTGGCCGTTTGACGGTGGTCGACTCTAATGAGCGACCAAGAAGCCACTTCAAGAACCCCGATGGCCAAATAGTACTTACGGATCGTCAGGTGGGTGATACCGCGGTCGAGTCTAGCAATTTAAAAAAGAAAATGATTCTCTTGACAAGGATCAGTCTACTACGTCGGCCTCTAAGGACTGTTTTTATCATTGTATCTACGTAGGTCGCTATGAACATGTGACGAACAAAGTGCTGAAGGTGATCCGTTGCGTCGCCGTTACGAATTAATTCTGAGACCCTCTAGAATAATTTTTTTTTTCTTGTTTGCAATTTCTTCATTCACTTCAGTTTTTAGGCACGAGTTGTCACAGTGGCCACTGGTCAGGGAAAACCGGGAAGTCAGAGAAAATTCAGGAAATTCGGAAAAAGGGAAAAGTCAAGGAATTTCATGGTGATACAAAAACAAGACGGAATGTAAAGATCCCCAGCGATTTATTTCCTTCCTCGTACGTAAATCTTAATCAGTAGAAAAAGTAGTAAGACTTGTTCAAGGGGAGAATTCGGTGAAATTTTGGGAAAAAATTGGTTTTTTCAAATTCTGACAATATCAAAAAGAGATGTATAAAAAAATCCTTCTAGCACTTTTTGAACAGTGGTAGCATAGACTGTGAGAAAAAATGTCCGCCTACAGCGATGAAAGTGTAAGCGCAAGGAATTTTTGCAGCGACGAGCAAAATATTCTTCGCAAGGTTCCTGGCGCTTGTACTTTCATCGCAGGAGGCTGACATTTTTTTACACAGTCCATATTACTGTTATTTAAAACCTGCTGGACGGATTTTTTGTGTGACCTCTGATAGCGATTTTCAAAATTTCATCGAAGTCTCCCCTTAAATTATGTATAAAAAAAGTGTTCTCAAAATTTTTTTTTTTTCACCATTAATTCAGAGATTTATTTATCACATACTTGAATAACCACTAATTCGACCAAACTTTAGTCAGGAACAAATTCCACCATGGTTGATGCAAACAAAGGTAGCAGGATTCCGAGTTCTATCCCTCTAACGATTTTCATATAATTCCACCGATTGCGACGGAACTATTTCCGTAATATGTCATTTGCCACAATCCCGTTTCCAGTTCTACTGGTAAGTGGAAACCGCAGTGCTACCAGATGAGGCGAGAGTTCATCGAAAAGTTTAGTTTCCTCTTTTTCTGTTATAAAAATGTCAATCAACGAATGTCGGAACTGTTAGAGCCGAGCGGAATCCGGCTTATATGAAAGTCCACGAAATCCCATAATATTTCACGAAGCATTGCCAATTTTTTTTCTTCCAAATGAAATTTTCTGGTTTTCAGTGTTTCGAAATCTATGGAAATCTTTTAAATCCCTGAGGTCTCAGAAGCAGAGCACCTTTCGCTAAATGTGTCCGAGTCCCTAGAAATCCAACAAAGTTCGTGAACGCAGACACAAGAAATCCGGCGAAGTCCTATAAAACCTTGTAAAGTCTTCCGAATTCTTTGAAAATCTCCGTAATTCAAGAAGTTCGTGAAATTCTGAGTCTTTGGGGTTTCGTGTGCGCACGTAATCTGAGTGATCATCTTTGAATGATCAACACTCAAGAATCATTGTCTGAGAAAAATCCGAAGGTTCCGCGATCGATTTTCGTCCCAATTCTGGACTGATGAAAGTTAATCTCAAATCGATCATCCAGTCCGCATATATTCAGTCACAGACTCGAGTTAATCTCCCAAATGAGAAGCAGCATAGAGCGATACCTTCCAAGAAGTGGCTGATTGCAGTTCTGTCATTCAGTCCTGAGAAGGTCTGGCTTAGGCAAAAACAGAACCGCAGATAATCCCAACCAGCTCAATATCCTGTACTTATACAGTCGCACTAATCCGTTCAGCTAAGATCTGCTCGATGATTGAAAATGAGTCTGAGTGATGAATACGAATGATTCCGGGGGTCAACGAACCACGATTTTATCCATCGAGTATCTCAAGAAAATTAGAGTACATCCGAAAGATGCTTGTTCGTAATGAGCTGACGTTTCTGTATCGAAACGAGAAGACAGCCCAGGTCATGCGCTTTGGGCTTGCGAGGATCTACCGGGACGTATACTCCGTTCAGTCGTCAGTCAGGCACCGCGTGCACCCGCGAACCCACCTTGAGCACGACGTTCTTTTATATCGTCTAATATTTGACCATCTTTCGTAACTTCGCCTGAAGTTGATACCCTAACATTCTTCTGGACGTTGTACATACACTTTATCTTTTCCAAATGTTGAAATGATGGGCGTAAGTGAGCCGCAGAAAAAATGTAACAAAATTTCGGTTCCAGGAAAAACTGTAAAACCACTTGAGCCAATGAAGAACTTTTTTATCGCAAGTTACCACGCTGTATTTAATCACGCACTGAATCATCACATAGATGGAGTAGATCTTGTTGGTTAATAAAATTTATAAACGTCTCAAACTGTTGTATAGAATGATAATAATACCGTAGGTTTTAGCATTGGATTAATAATATACATGAAACTACTTTACTACCGTCAATGTCAAACTGATATCGATGTAGATGGAGTTTTTAAAAAGTGATAAAAACACATTACGTTCAACATAGAACGTAGGCACGAGCTTGTAAAATAAATATGAAATTATGCCCCCTTTTTAAATTATATAATAAGTGAAAACAACCAATTTGATATATTCGTTTTAGCATAGAATATTAACGGTACGTGATATGTCGCGATTAATGGCACTCATAAACCCTGAATGAATGAATTGAAAAAAAAAAATCTACACCAGCGAATTTCTGTGATAATACGTTACTACCTATAATTAATTATCAAGGTACAATAACCACACAACCATTAACCGGTATAAAATAATGTAATTCGGATGTGTTTGGCTTTGAACCAACCCCCTTCTAATCGTAGTGAATGAAAGTCGGTAGCTACCGCAGACTCGTCCTCGGCGGACTCGCGAGTGTAATTTGTATGAAATCGGACAGTCATGTCGTGACGTTTTTATCAATCAAATGGTCGGTGATTGACAGCCTTGTGAATATGGGCGAGGATTAAATCGGGTGTGATTGTGAACCCCCCCGAAAAATGAATCTCAACGTTCTTTGGTCGGTGCAGGTTATTTTATTTTCACTAATTTGTGAGATTTTACCAATGGCTTGTGGGACCGAGGTGCAAATCGAGAAGCCCAAGGA
Source organism: Euura lappo (assembly GCA_018257835.1). NCBI lineage: Eukaryota > Metazoa > Arthropoda > Insecta > Hymenoptera > Tenthredinidae > Euura > Euura lappo. The sequence goes on along the minus strand of JAEUYN010002072.1, from coordinate 82,149 downwards.
ATTGGTGCGGCATCAGCAAAAGCACAGGCCGCCGTTTATCGAAAGGAAGCTGGTGCAGGATCCGAGACTAGAGAAGTTTGCCGACACAAAAATCGATGAGCAAATAAATTTGGACGAATTCGAGAAAGAAATGAGCGGTGAATTGTCTCAGGAACCCGAAGACCCTGTGGATGTTGAGCCTGAAAAATCACCCGCGGGAACACAAATAAGACACGGAAGATCTCGCGGTCATTTTGCGAGACAGATCAAAATCGACGATACGGATGACGTCTTCGTTGGGCCGAAAGGAAAACGTAGAAGCGAAACTTCGGTGTTGAGAAACGTAACTTTCCCAGGCGAAGAGGCAAACATGACCGACGAATTTTCCGAGGAGCGGATGAACTCGACTAGGAGTATCCTTCACGAAAAGGCCGTAAAAAAGTTGGGTAAAATTCTGAACGATATGCACTCCAGAACGGAAGTGGCTTCCGGCAAGGATGGCCAGACCGGTAGGAGCCAAAGAGTCCACGAAAAACTTGGCGTCGATTCAGCCGGGTCGTTGGGAAAACTGCGAAAAGCTTTTCCGGATAGAAAACATTCGGACCAGTTCATTTCGCACAGGGAAAACGGTACCGACGAGTTTGGCACCTTGGTTCACGCGTCGAGGGACGATCCGAGACGCGTTAGCGAAAATTTTGGAAAGATAAAACCGTACGATTACGAGGCTTACGACGAGGTTAACGAGTCCAGTAACTCGTCAAAGTGGTCGGAGAAAACCGTGATGGAATTCGACGATGATTCGGTTGAGACAGTGACCAGACGTACCGAAAAGCAGAGCGTTCAGGACGACGTTGTCACCCGTTTCCTGAGGATTATCGAGAACCAGCACCTTCTCGGAGAGAATTGTACGCCTGGTACTGATCTCAATCTGGGCGAAGGAGTCGTCGATCTTTACGCGAAGGAGAGATTTCGTCTGGAAGCTAATTTTGCCGTTAATCGAGCCAACATGCTGACAAGGCTTTGGAAATACGCACCGGAAGTCATGCTCTCTTCCGAATATCTCCTCCACGCCAGTGTTCTTTCGATGATTGAATTTGACGAAGATATTTTTGCCGCTGGAAATTGTTACGACAAATCGCAATACCGAGACCACTACTTGTACTGTCCGTTTGCTCATCGTCTCCAGGACCAGGACGCCATTCTGGTGAAAGATCTCGCCGTGGAGTACAAATACCTTGCCAACACCAGCGAGTGGTTTTACATAGCGCGAAAAAATGCGGAGAGAGTTATTGCCAGCAATGATCAATTCAGCCATGGTGAGTTTGGTTTCATTTTTAACTTCCGGCTTCTCCGTTTTCAGAGCAAAGAGGAAGTTATTGTGATCTCCCCGAGAATAAAAAGTTGAATTTTCACTGGATCTCCACGTTTTGAGGTCTAGAGAATCACGTCCAACTAAATTGGGCTCAATCGACGCGGCTTCCCTAAACTTAGAACTGATTAGATTTTGGTTTTTATCGATTCATTACTTCCCGAATGATTTTAATAGTAGGATTCTGAAAATTACAATAAAAATGTCGATCGCTCGCGAACGGATCGACGGATTTGAATGAAATTACGTAGTGCCTGGATTTTGGGTCGCTGATGACGCCTCTGAAGTAAAGAAATCTGATGAAAATTGGCAGTCGAAGCTTTTTTGAACCGCTGATAAAGGATCTGATGTCAAATTTGCAAAATTCAAAATAGCTGGAAACAAAATAAATAGCGGGAGGTTCAAAGGCTGGCCGCCGTAGTCAGCCCGAACCCGCTTGTTCTGTTCCTCTCGAACTCTGATAGCAGGTTTTGAAAATTCTGATAAATGAATATGCTGTCCATTACTTCTTTCGGTTATAGGGCCATTTATTTGAATCAATATTCAATTCGTTTTACCAGATTGCGAACGATCAGGGCCGAATGTGAGACTGGAATTAATTTGAATGGTTCGAATTGAAAGCGTAAAACCCGTACCGTTCGAAAAATTTCACATAACGAATTATCGAGCGAAAAACTTGATTACGAAAAACGAGTTAGTTTATTCAGAGAGCTCGATCCATCGATATTCACAATTTGTTCACATCGGTGTAGAATTTACCGCGAATAGCGAGTTTCCGCGTGCCCATATGTTACATGGGTACATCTAACACGTATCTACATGTAATTGGCTAAAACAGATCAATGACGAGGAACAGAGCGATAAAAAGTAGGAAAAAATGTGCAGCCGTGCTCGTAAAATTGGTAACCGATTTTTATTCAATTTCCCATAGCTTTTACCTCGCTCGGAAACCACTTTTTATAACGATTTATTGCCGAGGTATTGTTCAATCGAGCTTTCACAAGCTCGATCGCGTGGTGTCGACAGATGGATGACCATCGAAGAATTTTACACGGGTATGAAAAAACAATAATAATAATAATAATAATAACAATAATAATAAGGTTGCCTGAACCCGAAGCTCGGGTAGTTGACTCGAGTTTCTTTGGAGTGGATTAGGTTCGTTTCGGAGTTTGGTAATAAAGGGCTTATCAAAGTATCTTGAGGCTGGAAGACAGCGTCTGAGTCAAAGCAATTTCGGCTAGGCATCTGTTTCTCATTTTCTCATCTTTTTGTTTTTCTTCCTCTCCTTTCCTCATCTGTATCCCCTTTTCCTCTTTCCTTTCCCCCTCTCTTTTCTCCCAATTATTTCAGAGGCTTTCTGCTTATCCTACGTACAAATTTTCAGAGTCCCTTTTTCTTTTCACAGACGACGTTCAACAAACGTAAATAATAATTGACAAATTCCCAACGGTATTAAAGAGCTTAGCTGTCACAAATTCTTCAGTTGCGTTTCAAACTTCAATCCGATAAACATAAAATCCAAGCATTGAATACATACTAAAAAATCGAATTTCTGAATTTCGGTTTACTGTCTTTACTTGAACTCGACTTTCGCCTAATCCTCTCTATTTTCTCGTCCAGGTACTTCGAGCAGATAGTGAGCTGAAGAATCCAACACAGATCTGATTCGAAGTTCTTTCCTGCAAGGTTTCTCGACCTTTATCCTGTATCTTTATCTTTTGCCTTTATTTTTTCGTTTAAACTCTGTCCGCCAAAACCAGGCCGCTTCCACTTGTATTGAGTAAAGTCCGAACCCTGGTTCTTTTATTTGTTTCCGTTGAGTTCAACGCTTAAGCCTATTCTTTATTCCCTGATGTTTGGATGAAGCTACGATTCTGAACGCTGCCTCATTTACTACCTCCGGACACTTTCATTCGCGCTTTTACCATCGGCTATTTTCGCAACGAAACAATAAGACCAATCACGAATTAGTATCTAAAACGAAACTCTGCGTCATCCCATTAGCCAAAGATTGGCCAATCGTTGGATGCTGATTGGTAGAATGCTTTTCGTTTGATTCACGCGTATCTTTTATCGATACAGTCCCGTCACTCGACGGAACGACGCGTGCGTCTTGATCCGATAGATTCGGGGATTTTAACAGGAATATATTCAAAATGCGTAGCTTTTTCATGTCACAATGCCAACGTGGAAGGGGTCTAAGCCAATTCGACGACGGATCTTTTCGAGATGTTCAATTGTTAAATCCGCTCCGCATATTCAGTCGAATGAAGCCTGCCAGATTTTTCTGTTACTCGTATTCCGTGGGATTTTGGAGGTTGATTCGAACCGAATTCGTATGCCTCCAATATTGACGAATGACTTCGAATGGGGATGTCTTTCGCCAAACTAATCCGCCAGGTGGTAACATCACCGCATCGATTCTTCCAGCGCATAGTTTGATCTTCTTCTCCTGATCAAATATCGAAATATGTCGTTTATGCAATAGCATATTATGCTTGCTTCTCGTGCTGCATGTGCTATTTTCTACGACACATGCGTCAAACCCTGTTTATGTCCTAGGTAAAAAAAAAAAAGAACTGTGACTTCGATCCCATTTGAGATGATCAAAAACACGAGTTTTTAATGCATGTGGGGTGAAGAATGTTTATCGTTCGAAAATATACACCAAATGACGATTACTTTCCTTTATTCAGTACCTCGATATCAGTACCACCTCTGAATTTCTCACGGAATGCATGTGGCACGTAGCTGTAGGTACGTACGACGTGGACACAATGGGCACCTTCAGCTTTGAGTTTACTGGTTCAATACGATATTGCCGGCATGTCATGTATGCAGACGAAGGCAATAGGCGGACGTCACTAGCAATGCATATATAAGAATAACGTAGAGCGTCGCGTCGAGGTAAAGTACCTAGTTGAATTCAGTTGAGATATCTGGCAAGCGTCCCGACGCGGGCGTCGGCGTCGTTGCATCGTTTCGTCGTTTCTTGGTATGCAACCCGCGACACGGAGGATTTTTCCAGAAGCCAGCTGAGGGCGACAATATCCCAATCCGGGCAAATATATCTATGCGGGAATTTCATGGCTCGTTTCATAAGTGATTAGGATTTCAGATTTTCGAAGACACATGACCGCATCGGTCGGTTCAATGAAAGTAAAAGTAGCAAAAATCCGGTCAACCTTTTCTCCCGACTCTTTTTCCAAGTCAACCCCTTCGACTGTTCGTTTGGGTTCGTTGAATAGCTTTTGTACGCTAATCTTTCTACCTTTGTATCGCAAGTCGAGGGACACTCGATTCTGGACAAAAAAAGGTGTCGAGGATTTATCTGCACAGAGAACCAGTCTTTCTTATCGCAGAAGATTTATGCTTGTTGCCCCAGCGATCTAATATAAACAGTTTCCGATTACCGAATATAACGTGAGGTGAAGCTGATGGGGAAGAAAGGTTGGGGGGGGGGGGTGAAGAATGTAAGTGAGACGTCAATCTAGCAAAGAGTTTGGTTGGGTCGAGTTGGGAAAAACGTTTTGTACGAATTATAGTGGAAAAACTTTCCATATTGAACTTTTCCAAAAGTTCACACGAGAATCTAATCGAAGTTGGCTCGAGGTACTGATGAAAAATTCAAATCACGTTCGACGTTTGAGAGGAGGAAGAGAGCGCATACGTCGGATATAGCTTCGATCTAATTCCGTTACTTTTTTTTCTTATAATTTGATTTTAGGGAAAAAAAGCCCCGTGTTTCACCCCAGTTCATTTTCAATTTAAAAACAAATCACTTCCATCAGGATCGGTGGTTCGGTCACCATTCTGGGACCCCAACCAATCAACCTGGTTTAGTAGATTGGGAAGGCGATATTCGATGATTGTGAAGTTTGCAGCACGAGCCGAGGGTGAGTGCTACAAATCTTGTCTCAAAAAAAAAAGTTTCCCTTCTCATGGCATAAAGTGGTATTTGGATTTACCTGGTTTTCTGAACCCCGAATACTCTGCAGTTTGAATAAACTCGCGGTAAAACCCTCCTGTATAACTTGTATTTTTATCTCCAGCTGGGGTTACACCCTGTGCGTCGTTTGATAAAACAGTCTATAATATCACTTTATCACTGTTTTCAGAGGCTGCAGAGTAAGCTTCTCGCGGAGCTATAATGCTAATGCCAATGCCGGTAGTGGAGAGTTGGTTAGAAAATGTTCATGGTTGTTCGGAGGATCGATAACTCCTATAGTTTAATCCAGAATTGGTAAAGATGAAAGACTGCAATCGTTGCGTTTACCGAACCGTGTAATTCCTTCAATTGTCATTCTGAGTAATTGCAGCGAACTTGAGTCAATTCCATTTAGTCCTGAGTACTTGAACGACGATTATAAATTAAAGCCAATGAGGAGTTTAATCGTTTCTCGAACTACTTCAATCAGGAAACCCTGAGTCGAACAAACGCTTTGTACTATGTACGGTAATTGAGAGAAAAGTAGAAAATCAGATCCTCACTCACTCTTGTTCAAACTATTTCGACTTCGGTCGGTTTACGCTGGCAAATCTTTATGAACTGCTCGCTCTTACTCTGCAGGGAAAAAATTTCCACCTTTCAGATTTATTAGACGAGGAGGCCCACGATATTACAAGAACCTATATACATAAATTCATATGTAACACGTACGGCTATAACCAAGGTATAAAAGAGTGTTTTGAATTTCCGACTTTCTTTTTCCTTTCCGTGGTTGGAAATTTTCTCAACTGTCAGAGCTTTTCATAAGATTCATCGCGTAGCTACACACACTCAGAGAGCTCATAATCACTCGTATAAATTCCACATCTCTGCGAATTTCAATCATTTAATCAAACTCTGTGGAAGATCGGTGCTACTTTTTCACAAACCTCTCGAGTGGCTCGGTTTTTGCAAATGGATTTCATATTCAATACATCGAGACTCCAGGCCAAATCTTTTTACCCGCAAATATAGTTTTTTTTTCTTTTTATCGGAATAAAAACGTCCCACGAGGGATCGGAAGAGGTGGGATTATTTTGAAATAGTATTCCGCTAGTGAGTGAGGTGGTGCCGACGTAGCTCGATGTATGCATACGCGATATTGTATTGCAGGTGTAAAATAAAAAAAGTAAAAAAGAAGAAGAAAATGGTCGCGAGGAAACCGTACCGTGTGTTATTGAATTGCTAGTCAGAATGTAATGGGAGACTCGCAATTTCCCACGAGATCTGGAGGGAGATTTTGAGCGCATTCCAGGGGCTCAGAAACTGGGGTAAAGTAGGTCGACTTGAGGAATTTTCGGGGTGAAGAAAAGAGTTATAAAATATCGAATTCTTCTCTTTCCGCAGAATCGTGTTTCATAGAGTTACGGAGACCACGGGTTTATTCGATTTTTTCAAATATCACGAAAATGTTGATCCGAGATATAGATTCGCGCGTATACAATCGGAAAATAACGTCGCGTCGTCTGGGGGACCGTACCTGGTGATTTACATTGAAAAATGAGAGGGAGCTACCCCTCATTTTCCCCTCACCGATCTACGACGATCCACATTCATCTCCGGAGACGATCTATTCTGAAAGCGTTTTCGTCGAGCAATCAGCGCTCTCGTGTACCTATCGCGGATCTTGAAAATTTGTTACCGCTATTCCCGCGGGCATTGTCCCGTCGACAGTCAACAAAATGACTACAAGATTTGGTATTTCTTTATCTTTGAGACTCAGACCTTATCAAAGATTTTTCAGACGTCAGAAAAAGTTGGAATAACTTTCGAATTTTCTCAAGCTTTTTCTTCGTTTCTGGAATATCCAAGTTTTTTAATCACTCTGTGAAAATGAATGAATGAATGTGCAAAACGAAGTCGCGGCTTATCTGCATCGTTTCTCTTCCCTAGGGTGAGGTACTGTTGCAGAAGTAAGTTCTAACTACTTCCGGATTGCTTGCGGACTGTGTGCGGATAAAAAAACGGGTAAAAAAAGGAACAGAGGGAAGACCATGAGTTGCAGCGGAAGTTTTCTACAATGACGCACGGTCCTGTTCTACTTAATCTCAGTCTGTAGTGGAAAAATCTACCTTTCAAGAAAAAGAGATGCCCAAGCTGTTGACAGAACTTTAATGATTACTCGAAATTCGGCTGATCACATTTTCAGACAATGATCACGGAGTAAAATGTAGTTGCGGGTTGGATGGCGCGGTCTATAGTTTGCCTGCGGCAAGCTGGAAAGTCTAACGACCGAGAAAACTTGTTCATTCAAGGCGGGAAACTTTGTTGATTTAATTTCAAACTTGGTCTCGGTATACCGGACGGCCCGGCCTGGATATGGCCTCCAGGAAAATAGTCGGAAGGGTTGGGAAATATTATAATAAATCGAACTAAATAGATCGTAGAAAATTTTTCGATAGAATATTATGCGCCGGTGAAAAAGTCACAAGGTTTGCTTTTTTTCTTCGGGCAGAAAACTCCGCAGATCAGTCCACTGCAAAAGTTTCGAGACATTATCATTATTATTATCATTATTTTTCTAAAAATATCTACAATTTCATCAAGCAGCTTCTTCCATTCACGGCATTTGATTTTCTAGCCGAAAAATAGAATAGAATGTCGGATTCAACGGTGGATATTAACTTTCCAACGTACATAAATTCACCCAGTTCACCCCTCCGTTATCTCTGACTCTGTTCTCGCTGATATAACAGAGGGAAGAAAGGAATAAGAAGTGCGGTAGCTTCTTAGCATAGTGAGTCGATTGACAACACTTTGGGGGTCCGATAAACAGATAAGATATCGCAGACGGCAGACAACATTTGCTAATCGTGGTTAGGGTCTAGAGAGTTTTTGTTCAAATTTTCGCGCAATCTAGGTCTCGGTATTAATAATACCTATCTACTACGCGGTTGCAGGAAATTGTCGTCACATGTTCTCCCCTTGTAAGTAAGAGACTCTGCGGGGTTGCGACGCGGAAATTAACGCTGGGTTGGCAATGAGATATTCTAGGAGCTAGGGTTTACAGGGTAGAGAGAGAGAGAGAGAGAGAGAGAGTATATAGAGGTAAAATTAACGATCGGATGGCACCCTTTCGTCGGAACAAAGTTTTCTCCCACTCGTTGGAAGGATTATCATAGTCAAAACGGAGACAAATGTTGTAAATTTGAACCGAAGAGCTAACCACTTTTGACGCCAGGTGTTAACCTTGCCAAAAAGTCAGTTGAAGTCGTTTCAAGTCAGTCGAAGTCGGCTGAAGTTACTTGAAGTCAGTTGAAGTCAGGTGTACGGCTCAATTCGAAATGATAAATTTGAATTTGGACAACAAGTTTTCAAGTACTTACGTGCGAATTTATCTCGTTTTGGAAGACGATGAACAGAAGGTTTTACGACTTAATTCGGTGACAAATGGTCAAGAGGATCAAGGATCTATTAGACAATGAGTTTCCATCAGTCCCAACGTGTTTATCGTCATAAATTCCGAAAGAGAATGACACTCCCCCTTTCGCCTTACCCTAAGTGGGCTAGTATGTGACAATGGTGACAGGCTGGAGGGTAATTCGTAAAGTTTGTCCTATGAAATTTACGTAGATTCAAAGTTTGCATCATGAAGTTAGGGTCTGGTTGCATCAGGCTGTGTATTGCGACAGGACGGAGACGCTTGGTAACATTTTTCCATTCATTCTTTGTGAAAATCTCACTGTTTCATACAAGCATACACACAGAATCGCAAAGGCAAGTACCTCGTTAATTATGAAATCAGATTATCCGGATCAACAACAGAATTACTCATGCAATTTGGTATTCCGTTGGCCAGCTTTTCGTTCTCCGTTGTTATACCTACTCCGTAACCTGTGTAATTAACAACTTTCAGCGAGAAACGACGTAGTGGCGAAATTTGTTAACCCTGACAACTTTATGATACAAGTATAAATAATTATTCATTGAAATAAAAAGATTCATGTCCGATACAGCCGAAGCAATTCCACGCCACGTTAGCCTCTCTCTATATTTCTCTTTCGCGGTTTCTCTCGCGCCTTTGAAACGTTACTAATTATTTGTCTGGAATTACGCTGGAACAGGTGTTTTGATGATATAATTAACGTTTCCTTGCGTGGGCGTACAGTCCTCTCTACCTAAACCATTTTAGTAGTCAGTCATGCCTCGCCGGAGTTCAAACACATTCGTTTAAATAATTCATGTATTTAAACCGATACATAATCGCCGGGTGAACCGGTCCTTCGCAACAGGTCAAACCCTCCCGGTTTGCGGCAATTAATCGGCAACTACTATCGATCCGACCAAATACACACACTATCAAATTCTGTCCCTGTTTTCCCCCTTGTTTAAAACCGACCCACATCTACCACCGATTGATTATCACCGATCACTTCAACGCTCGTTGTTCAAACCGCAAGCTTTTCAAGTACGAGTGGCGATTTGATTTTGTTTTTCTTCCAACTGAGTGATTATTCGAATGCTCCGAAGGGTGAGATGAAACCCTGGCTCTTTATTATGCTGACCATATTTATTCTGGATGTTCGAACACGAGGGTGGGGATCGTAAGTGATGATATTTTCGCACATCGTTGATCCTCTGATCAATCGACCCGGAAGCCCTTGATCTTCTGCACGTATGATGGGTATTCGAGAATAATTCGCGTTCGCGTACGATGTGGAGGAGGTGGCAAAGAGGAGGATGCGGAAACCTGACCAGGGATGTATTTTTTAGGTGAAACGGTTTAATTTGCATTCCATCGACCCGTCATTACTGCAGGATCGCGTGACGTTCGTGACCCTAATTTCTTCCTACAGACGCGATGCACACGGCTAAGGTATGCTTGAACTTGGTGCCTTCTTATCGGTAGAGTACGATGGCGAAAGATTTTCGGCACGAAATTCATTGTAATCGCGATGATCCCGGGGGTTCAGACACAAGTTCTATGGATCACCGAATCCCTTTATATTCTATTCCCCGAATGAAATACGGGATTGGATAGGATAGAGCTTCCCGAGTGCCTAACTCGCACACCGAAAAGCCGCAAATATAATTTGTAAGCATTGTGAGGCTTCGCTCGATTCCGCAATGCGCTGGTTCGGAATTTTGTCGATTCGTGCCGGGCATAAAATATACTGCGTAACTACCATAGATAAAAAATAAAAATGAATGAAAAAAACTTACCGAAAGAACCGAGGGGTGAAAATGAAGAATGATGAGAAGCTACCGATAAAAATAACGAGGATAATACAGATCAGCGCAAGGAACACGGGGTACATCCATCAGATTTTATTGGTTGTATATGTACATAAAGTCTGAATACCTGACGTGGATCTAAAAAGTCGATCATAGATCGTTTCGAGAAGAATAAACTGAGCTTGCAGGGCGTAAAGCACGAAATGTTTTTTCCCGCAATAACTCAGCATCCGGGAATTGCAGGGTGAAAATATTCTATAAGCAAAGGGTTGGACCCTCGCCTCTCGACCTCCGGCTGACCTCTGACTGACCCTCGCTCCTTCTTTCACCTTTTTCTCATAACTATGACAGCCATAAGCCAAATATGAGGCTGACATTACGTCTAAAGCTTTTTCGCAGTATCGTTCCAATATTTTTTCGTGAATTGACCGATTGAGGAAAATATTGACATTGCAGTGAGCTGTGGCCTATTATGTTTGCTGCTCAATTACCCCAGAGTGGTGGACAGCTTGCGGCGTCGACCCTTCGTATTATATACACGACGAATTTTCCCCGCATAGATCGTTAACGCGTTTTTCTATCAAAGTCTGGCATAGTTAGTCAGAATCCTTGCGGGGATGATGAGAAGAGTTGGGAACGGAATGAATCTTAGAATTCCAAGGCGAAGGGGAGGAATATCGCATTTTGAACAGCATCAATTAGATTGAACGCGCTGAAAAAACTCTCCGTTCGATGTCGAAGTTGGTAGAACGGAATTCGCAACCGGAAAGCTTTGACTTAGTTAAGCGACCGACTCTCTTTCTATTTGCACGCTGTGAGTAAGCACAAAATATCACATAAAGTGCGAAAGCTCCGAGAAGGTAATCTTCACTGATAAATCTCTGCCTGTATAGTATACCCACAACCTTTTTATATCTTGTACTAAACTTTCGCCTTGGATTTTCTCTTCTGATGTGACTTCCGTACCTCGATCATTCCCGTCTGATCTCTTTGTCGCCATTTTTCTTCTCTTCTTATACTTCGTCCTTGTTAGTGGTACCGGCCGACGGATATAAATTTCACTGTTTTTTGAATATCTTTTGAATATATTCACGTTAGAGTGACGCTGGGACGATTAAATCAACTGAATTTGATAACCAAACGGCAAGGATTATTTTTTTGGCCAATGTTCGCAAACCATAAATTTGTACCCATTGTTGTAAAAAGAATTCCAATGTGACAGTAGTTCGATACATTCGTATTGATGAATGAGGACGATGTCGTGTTTTCTTGAAGTCTCGCAGCTAGGGATACAAGCCGAAGGTGTTCAACGATGAACCGATACATAAACCAGCTTTTCCGATATCTCAACACGTTTGTGCGTTCGTCATACGGTTGACTACTTTTATATCGAAGGACATAACATTTTTTTTATTGGTTTTGTACGAGATTGCGTAGTAATTTTTTTTTTTATCCCACCGATTCGATATCCTGCTCAAAAGTCGTGTTAGGTTTTCTGCAAGATACTACTCGCTGATTCAAACTTCTATGAAATCAATTTTGGTTATCAAAAGACCCGAGATTATGGGGCGACTTTTTCCAGACTTATTTCTTTATCTACAGGTCAAATTAGGAAAGGTAAGAGTCTAGGATACCTAATTATGTACATTGGAGTAAAGTTTAACTCTGCGTGTCTTATCCAGATAATTGGCTCTAAGAAGCTGCACCTCGTTTCCTTATCTTCAGCTGTACAGTTACCGCTAATACTCCGCCTCTCCTTATAGTCACAATCTTCAGTATATTTCCCTTCGCCGAGGGGTATAACAAGAATGTATAGTGCGGTCTTTAGTAAAATTAGGTCATTGCCAATATATAGGTGGCGAAAGGAGCTACTATTTTAAATTTTATTTCACATTTATGCTAATTATCAGAAACGGCATGCCACGTCATGATCACAGTAGCGGCTGATTTGTCCGTGAAAAACGAGCAGTGGAAGCCTTTTGAAGGATATTTATTGGTCTGGTGATTCAGTTGAACGTAGTTTATCATATGTTGTGTAAAATTTTTAATCGAATCAAGTTTTGTACGATTTCAGCAGACTGAATGTAAAGTTTTTTGGTCTGAAGTTTCATGCTGAAATAACGAGTCATGATTATACCTACTCTGCAAGCTTTCTATTCGTTAGTTAGAGATTTTTTGATAGTAAATATGCCGAGAAGCCCCTAAGTTCACAACTGCGTGGGTTTGAATTTGGTTCGTATAATTAAAGCTTCACTCTTCAGCTCTGTGACTCTAATGATCGTTACGGATATATTAATATGAAGTGAAGCGTACCAAAGCGGTATTACACAGGTCTATACATCCATCGGAGCAGCTTTTATGCGATCCTAGAAGGGTCGCAAGAGTTTAATGATTGGCGTGCTTTTACGTCGCGGTCATGCACGAACGAGCGGGACAACGATTTTGCAACGAATTCATCAAGCGGAAATTTCAGGCTTACCAAGTCGAGGAATCGATATCAAGGAGAGTGAAATGAAACAAAAAACGAAATTTTTTCGCGTCAATAGACACTGGAAAGACTGCAAGTAATGCAAAATGCAAAATGCAGAATCACGGTGTCTATCTCCTTGAAAAACGCGGAAGTCCTGGAATTCTCAGGAAATTATAGACCCTAACTCAAGTAGACACCTCGAAAATGGAATGCAAAATACAAAATGCAAAAATTGTTCATTTCACACTAAGCCTTCGATTTCATTAGTTCAGATTTTTACGAATCAATAAATCAATCATAATTCCATATGACAATGAAAGGTTCGCGATCACCGGTCCTTGTCTCTTGAAAATGGTATGACTTGTGGGTTTGACACACTGGCATTTCGAGCTTGTAATTTGACCAAGGTCGTAAAAACGACGTTTTCCTGCTTGCTGACTATAGGTGTATCCCAAATGGCACTGTCATTACATTCGTTTATTAGGCAATGGGTTTTATGAGGTACTCGAAATGAGTAGACGACGCGAGCCAGCCTTAACGTTATTGTCAGTCATCCTCGTTCGAACGTATTTTTTCATCTCATTTTCTTTTCTTTTCTTATAATATACGTCGGGTAGAAAAAGCAATATCAACCCTGAACTTTTTCAATTCAGTCACATGACTGATCGCGTTTCAAAATTTCTCGCAGCGCCTAAGTAATATGTCAAATATTTTTTCAAACCTCTGAAAACTTGGAGGGATCCAGAATTTTTTTCTCCTTCCTATGATCGCGGATGAATCTTGCATAAAAAATTTTTATCATCGAAACTTTTGGACTTAGGGGTCTCAACGCCCCGATGGGAGATAGGTTCGAAAAATTATTATCCCATTATCCGTTATAACGAGGAGCAGACAGTCTCTCAGATAGACTTTAAAAATAAAAAAGTGTTTCAGAAATTTTTTCAATGAAAATTAAGCTTTAATTGTGAAGTCTCTCCTCTTGATAGTTTTTTTTTCACAATGACCACGAAATGAGTTGCAAGAGTTGGGGATGGTGGCAACGAGGTGGGGACTTTCCCCTGTCTATTTACGTTTATTTAACGCTCTTCATTAACAATATTGAGTTTAATTAACGTTCGAGTGGGTGTTTCTATCAATTCTTAAGATCCTTTGTTTCGGAGGGTCGTCACTCTTTTATGCCCCACGTATTGGATCTGCGATCTCAAATTTCCTGCTCCTTGAAATGTCTCCTGTTTTATTCATGTCCCAGAGTGAACATCGGACTGAAAACACTTCTCACTCTTAATTTATACGACCCTGTAATATTGAAATAACAATCTACCGAGTACTTTTGACTCTCCTTTTTCTTAAACACCGGATCCCGAAATTGACTCAACAGAATTTAAATTAATGATCTTTTGAGCAACTGCTCAAACATCCATCACCCACCGCCTCTGATTTTATATTCTGCTAAATTCACACCCGATGATTGGACTAGGCTTGATGAATATTCGACTGCAATACTCTGAAACGAGATAATCCAGGAACCGTGAAATTGCATCAGCGCCTTTCTTACTTCGTTTGCGCGAAGTGCGAGACAGAATGTTGAAAATTTTAGTCTACCCGCAAACTGGATATTAGCAGAATTCATTTAACAAAGTTCAGGCAAAACGTTCTGCCAACAATCCCCGACCACTAAACATTCATCTGAAATGAAAACCTGTTCAAAAGTTTCTATCGTTATAATAAATTGTGCAGATTGTAATGTACGAGGAGTTAGTATCTCATTAATTCGAATGTACAACGATTTTGAGAGATTACAAGGATTTCAAGAGATTTCAAAGGCGTGCGTGTAGTACACTAGATTTCCCAGGTAATTAATCCCTCGGTGACGTAACACAATTCTGAGTATTCTTCATTTATTCGTATTTTGAAAATGATAGACTGTGGCGTTGAAATACCGAGGAAGAAAATCCGCAATGGATGTGTTCCCAAAATCGGGCCAACATTGCCACACCGAGCAGGGAGACACCCCTGCTGCTAATTTAATAGTATACAATTGCTAATTACCTAAGTAGGTATCCGCAGATGCGCCAGAGATAAACAACCTCGCGTTTCGCATGGGTATGTGGCTGAGGAACTGTTTTCGGTTGCTAGACGACAATTCGCAAACGGGGTGCGGAACGCGAAAACTTTTTGAAAAGGTGGTGAAATAATAATTTCGGATGAGGATTTCGAAAGATCAGAAAATCGTGTGTTATCAGTTCCCATTCGTATTCCGTTAAGGCGCCTGAAACACTGTTTGTCACTCGTTCCGGAGACCCTAGATGACCAACATTACCGTGGAGTTTGTTTTCTCGCACTGCTTTCCTTCCTACAATGCGCTTATTTCCTCTTACCGTTTCGTAGACACTCCCCAGTTCTCGCACACGTGTGCATTTTCCGAAGTGCTTTTAGAGTACCTCACAGGTGCGGCTTCGTACTTCACAGACGTCGAGGCATTCAGTTTTAGGAGTGCAAGTGTAACGGTGAATTCGATTCCGAGTGAAATGATTCTATAACGGTTATCCAGCCATTCGATAACCTCGAACGGCGGAAAGGGGGGAAGAAGAACTGAAATTATTCCACGAGGATTCGACTGTTTTAAAGAAACCGACGTGTTTATGGAATCCAGCACATCGTTTCAATCGTGGATACTAGAAGG
The DNA here is from genome assembly GCA_018257835.1 of Euura lappo. Classification (NCBI taxonomy): domain Eukaryota; kingdom Metazoa; phylum Arthropoda; class Insecta; order Hymenoptera; family Tenthredinidae; genus Euura; species Euura lappo. Next base: position 66,482 of record JAEUYN010002072.1, on the reverse strand, counting down.
TGAAGGATAAGGTACGATTGTTCATTTGGTGAATAATGCCAGTGTCTGCCCCCGCAGCGTCTGTAAAGGTGGAAGAAGGATCGTTGAAAACGGAGGAATGGATTATCGGGGCTTTGACTAACGGAGTAAAAAGAGCGTCCCTTTGGTCGCCGATCGAGATAATCTAATCTAGACTGAGAGCGTGTCTTGAGAAGTTGCACAATGGAACGAATGGAATAATCCATACATCCGTCAACTTGACGTTCTAGAATCTAGAGGATTATAGCAACGGGGAACATCAATATGGTAACGAATGGTCTTGTTACTCATTAACTCATACTAATGCTAGTTGGATGCATTTTGAAATCGTGGTAGACTTTTAGAATCTTGGAACAAAGCTGAGCCGCATTCGGGTTAAACAAAGCTGAAGCAAATGTCGAAGGCTGAACGGGACAAAAGGTAACATAAAAAGCTGAGCCTCATGCAAAGGACGGGTAGAAGAAAAGCTGAGGGAGACAGAGAAAGCTGAAAGGCCAGTTGTGTTAATGGTCAGTTCGTTTTTTTAACACGACGGCCTTTTGTAAACGGTGGGAGTATTCAGTTACAACGTTGATCCGAGCTTTTGTAAAACAAGATTATTTTTAATCTTTTACGCAAAGGTTGTGGCTCGGGGTTCAACTATCTCTCTTTTATACACACAAAAGTACCCAACTGAATGAAAAATGTATCCGTACCACGCTCTTCTGGGGGCTTGCCACATCGGGAAGTTGTTTAATAATAAAACGACTGTGGCAGATAAAGAAGTGGTTTAACATCCAGAGCAGCTCAAACGACTTGAATTCAGTTTCCATCTCTAGTGTATAATTCCAGGTAAAATAGTCGCGACGTTATTTCTCGTGTTGGCTGCAGGTTACAGTATCTCGCTTTATTTCCCGTTTCATTCATTTCATTCATTCTACTTCTTTCATTTTACAACAGAAAATATACCAGTGAATACGAAATACGATTCGGAGGAGAGAATGTAGGTCATATTCAATTATCCATTCGTTTGTAACAGAATCGCACGTAGGACTGCTGCGGGTTAAGCAATTTTCACAGGATTTGAAAAGCGTCTCTTTAACGTCTCTGAGGAAATTAGTTTCTTTTCTGATCATCCTTGACGTGGCCTTGAACATTTTCCTCAATTTTGCAATTTGAGGTGTAAGTTGGTTCACGGGCAGCATTCGATAAACTGGGAAATTGATTAAAGTTATAATGTAATCCCTTTGAGGTAAACACGTTCCGAAGGATTTAATACTTTTTTTTTCCCAGAACGCAAGCAATAATAAATTGGAATAAATAAAGAAGAAAGAAACACGCTAATCCGTTTACTGCAGATAAGAAAGATTACCAGTGTAAGTTGAAGTCTTGTAGATTACCATCAACGAACGAAGCAAAAAAAAAAAAAAACTGACGATGAGAGGGAAAAAAATATCCCGCAGCCATTGCAATTTTCGGCTTGTAAGCATTATTAATTTTTCAATACTATTTATGACCATCTGTTCTGTTCTCGTAGCTGTGGGGTGCGCCGGACCGAGTATATTTTCTTCACGGAATTTTCTTCGTCCAGTGGTCGAAAAACGTTCTATTTTTCTTGGAAAACTGAATTCTGAAGTATGCAGGGGTGGAGGCGCGGAGTAGACTGAAAACTCATTGTGTCAATCGCAATTCTTCGAAACTATCACGAGCAGAGATAAGTACGTGGGTTATATCTCTCTCTAAAAGTAAAGAGTTTCATACGAAAAAGGAAACGGAGTGAGGCAACTGGCTGCACGCTACCCAAACGTCAATTTGTCACTGTCCAAAACCCACGGGGGTAGTTTATTTATTTAGTCGTTAACTCTCTTTAAAGAGCGTTAACGATACACACCCACAAAAAAAAAAAAAATAAATGAGTAAAAAAAAAGAGAGAACGGACTCGAAACGATGAGCGTGGGCAAAAACTTAACCGCTTATCGTCCAGCATCATTCAGATTCTATGTTACCAAAGTTTTATAAGTTTATTACCACAGACGCACCCCTCAAAGGATTTCCTTGGTAAGCTACACTGGCAAATATCGCTTCAAAAGCAATCACGCAATTTCAGCGAACAATCTTATAGAAAAATCTGTCGTATTTTCCGCGAACATTATATAATTAGTTGAATCGCGACACGGAGAGGGAGAAAATTCAAGAATAAATACTGACTTTTATCTACATCCTCGAGGTTTTCGCCGTGACATTGAAGGCTTAAACCCCTTAAACGAAACCAGAAACTTCGAGGTGTTAAGCTCGCAAAAGAGGTCGGCACGATTCGCGGCAGCGAGATAATGCAAAATTAATGCAAGAAACCTCAGGTATACTTGGAACGAATGTACCTACTTCGAACAGCTCCCAAGGATTTGCCGAGAGCTCTGACGATGAGCTTATATGAGATGTCAAAATTGCAGAGATTAAATATGAAGAATTAATCCCTTCTCGTCGAAGATTGTATCAAGTTTTGACATTTGTGATATCGAGACACTTTTGGGAAATAAACCTTCTGCATTCTTATCGATTCGCTCGAGCCGTAACGTTTTTTTGTACGTAAATAGGAAGAGGAAATCGAGTGAGCTATGAGAAACGTCGTGTCGCTTTCGGTGTAAGCGTCTCATTTCTGATATCTCATTTCACTTCCTTATCGCATTTTTTCGTGTTTAAAGGATGAAAAATAAGTCGTCGCATCGGTGGGAAATTTGAAAAATGTCCTCAAAGGAACTTCTCGCTTTTGTATAACGTATCTTTAAAGCCCTAAGGACGAAAATCCTTCTCGCTCCAAGAGTGGCCTTTGCATATATACACGGGACGCTATACTAACTTACCGGAGAAATATTTAGGAACCCAAAAAAGATGTTGGCTCACGAAACATTCTCCATTTCCGTTACGACTGACAGGTACGGATGGGAGAAGAGAGTAATGGGTGGAAATCTTTCTGGAACATGACATAGAGAAAAAAAAAAAACAGCAGGGGTTGAAAATAGAATGACCAGTACACTTCAGCTAGGGATGGAGTTTCATTACCCGTCATATTTACACCGCAAACGCGGCGAGGCTCGTCAAGTCTGGATCGATTATCTGACCAACCTCGAGTACAGAGTTAGAGATCTAAAGTCGAGAGCTTTCCCAAATTTATGAGCTAAACTAGAGCCTGAACACAAATTCGAAAAAAAAAAAATTTGTGCGTTTCTCTAACTACAGTTTTTATTTTTGATTAGTCAGTCTCGACTTAATCGCCGTTTGAAGAACAAAAAAATTGAGACGTCGAGGGATAAATTCTTTCATACCTCTAACTTTTTCGTCAATGTTCGATAAAATAGACTAAAATTAGCTCCCGAGTTCAAGAACCGGGTTAACAGGGTCGTAGAGAGTAAAATGAGTCAGAAATGAGCTAGAAATGAGAATCCACTACGAGCTGGGTGGGAGAGTAGATACGGATTCAAGCCACGTACAAGGCTTTAAAATTTCATCTCAATCTCTACGTACACTCTTCCATACGTACTTGAAAGGTGTACATCGGGTTATTGGCTGTGTTCGTATCATTGGTAGAAACGGTTTTACAACAGGGTAGTAAAATGGTTCTAAACTACTTACTACTTCGAGCGTTTGTTTGAACGATGACCAAGGATAAATTAGCCAGCCACGATACGCTATGAATTTTCAATGAAACTTGGAAACAATTGTCTAGACTGCAAACAGCTTTTGTTACGAGAAAAACATCACCCCTTGTAAAGAGAGAGAGAGAGACGTTCGAATAGGGAAAACTACCCCGGGCCCTACTAGGGTCCTCCCTAAAAAATTATTGGTTGCATTAGGGGGCGTCCACAAATTACGTGAGGCGTTTAGGGGGGGGGAGGGGGTCGAGCCAAATCTCACCCAATCTCACGTGGGGGAGAGGGGGGGTCTCGGCCAATATCACGTAATTTTTTTTTATTAATAAATTATGTTTTTTTATTAGAAATCCAACGCGATCAAGCACAGATTAACGTATTTACACTAAAAATACGCATTTTGAAAAATCTCACGTGAGATTAGGGGGGTGGGGGAGGGGGTCGAGCCAAATCTCACGAAATCTCACCAAGGGGGGAGGGGGGGTCAAAAAATCGCAAAAATCGCCTCACGTAATTTGTGGACGCCCCCTTATTGAAACGGCTGTTTATTTATTTGGAACAAACGGATTTATAGCTCACAAGCAGTGTTGGGCGAATTTGTAATTAATTAATTACAAATTACAAATTACAATTTGTAATTTGTAATTAAACCGAAATCCATTAACCATTACAATTGTAATTTGTAATTAAACCGAAATCCATTACCCATTACAATTGTAATTTGTAATTGAACCGGAATCCATTAACCATTACAATTGTAATTTGTAATTGAACCGAAATCCATTAACCATTACAATTGTAATTTGTAATTAAACCGAAATACATTACCCATTAGAATTGTAATTTGTAATTAAACCAAAATCCATTAACCATTACAATTGTAATTTGTAATTGAATCGAAAAACATTACCCATTACAATTGTAATTTGTAATTAAACTCGAATCCATTAACCATTACAATTGTAATTTGTAATTAAACCGAAATCCATTAACCATTACAATTGTAATTTGTAATTGAGCCGAAATCCATTAACCATTACAATTGTAATTTGTAATTGAACCGAAATCCATTACCCATTACAATTGTAATTTGTAATTAAAACAAAATCCATTGACCATTACAATTGTAATTTGTAATTGAATCGAAAAACATTACCCATTACAATTGTAATTTGTAATTAAACTCGAATCCATTAACCATTACAATTGTAATTTGTAATTAAACCGAAATCCATTAACCATTACAATTGTAATTTGTAATTGAACCGAAATCCATTAACCATTACAATTGTAATTTGTAATTAAACCGAAAACCATTACCCATTACAATTGTAATTTGCAATTAAAACAAAATCCATTGACCATTACAATTGTAATTTGTAATTGAATCGAAAAACATTACCCATTACAATTGTAATTTGTAATTAAACTCGAATCCGCTAACCATTACAATTTTAATTTGTAATTAAAACGAAATCCATTAACCATTACAATTGTAATTTGTAATTCAATCGAAATACATTAACCATTACAATTGTAAATTGTAATTTAACCGAAATCCATTAACCATTACAATTGTAATTTGTAATTAAACCGAAATACATTACCCATTACAATTGTAATTTGTAATTAAACTCGAATCCATTAACCATTACAATCTTAATTTGTAATTGAACCAAAATCCATTATCCATTACAATTTTAATTTGTAATTAAACCGAAATCCATTAACCATTACAATTTTAAAATGTAATTAAGTCGAAATACGTGAACCATTACAATTTTCAAATGTAATTGAACCGAACCTAACCGAAGCATTACAGTTCGAAAATGTAATTGAACCGAAATACATGAACCATTACAATTTTAAAATGTAATTAAACCGAATCTAACCGAAGCATTACAATTTTTAAATGTAATGCTTCGGTTAGGTTCGGTTCAATTACAATTTGAAATTGAAATAGTTCATGTATTTTGGTTCAATTACATTTTTAAATTGTAATGGTTCATGTATTTCGACTTAATTACATTTAAAAATTGTAATGCTTCGGTTAGGATCGGTTTAATTACATTTTAAAATTGTAATGGTTCATGTATTTCGGTTCAATTACATTTTTGAACTGTAATGCTTCGGTTGGGTTCGGTTCAATTACATTTTAAAATTGTAATGGTTCATGTATTTTGGTTTAATTACATTTAAAAATTGTAATGGTTCGGGTATTTCGACTTAATTAGATTTTCAGATTGTAATGGTTAATGGATTTCGGATTAATTACAAATTAAAATTGTAATGGTTAATGGATTTTGGTTCAATTACAAATTAAAATTGTAATGGTTAATGGATTCGAGTTTAATTACAATTTACAATTGTAATGGGTAATGTATTTCGGTCTAATTACAAATTACAATTGTAATGGTTAATGGATTTCGACTCAATTACAAATTACAATTGTAATGGTTAATGTATTTCGATTCAATTACAAATTACAATTGTAATGGTTAATGGATTTCGGTTTAATTACAAATTACAATTGTAATGGTTAATGGATTCGAGTTTAATTACAAATTACAATTGTAATGGGTAATGTTTTTCGATTCAATTACAAATTAAAATTGTAATGGTTAATGGATTTTGGTTTAATTACAAATTACAATTCTAATGGGTAATGTATTTCGGTTTAATTACAAATTACAATTGTAATGGTTAATGGATTTCGGTTCAATTACAAATTACAATTGTAATGGTTAATGGATTTAGGTTCAATTACAAATTACAATTGTAATGGGTAATGGATTTCGGTTTCATTACAAATTACAATTGTAATGGGTAATGGATTTCGGTTTAATTACAAATTACAATTGTAATGGGTAATGGATTTCGATTCAATTACAAATTACAATTGTAATGGGTAATGGATTTTTTTTTAATTACAAATTACAGCTGTAATTTGTAATGGAAATGTAATTAATTACACCATGTAATTTGCTGCTGCCCAACACTGGCGGCAATCCCTCTTGATACTCGATACCCTCGCCGCCGTACAGAGGCTGCCACTCGGCGTAGTGCCACACGACTCGCTCGAATCTCGTGTCGCACATGGTCTCCGAGTGTTTTAGGAAGTTTTTCACAAAGTTTGATTTACCGCATCCCGAAGGACCTGCCACGATCGCGGAAAATGGATGCTTCCAGCGCGTGTCCATAGTCGTGACTCGTGGGGATCTCTCGATCGACTGATTCGAATACCTTTCTGAAAGTCTCGCGGCGGGCACCACACGCGGTGTGCTCGCGTTTTGGATCAGCTGATGAAAAACGCCAGCACGCGGACGCGGAAGCGACCACGACTCCTCAGCTGGTCGCCTACACCCGTGCAATCAGCTCCAGAGGCACGGGTAGAGCCGCGCGCACACGGCGATAAGCTTATCACCGTGCGCTGAGACGCTCGGGTGTCGAGACCTGCAAGGTGAGGAATAAAAAAGATTGACCGCCACATTGATTATTATGAAATGTTTATTCAGACAATATTTTTGAAAATTTTCTTTGACAAGTCGTACAAAATAACATTTTATTTTACATATTTTATTTTTTTCACAATCTCAATCTCTTAAAACAGGGTTTTTCAGTCAAATTTTAAAAATCTACACAGCATTTTATTATTATTATTATTTTTCTTTCCACGTGGCCTAAGCGTTGTAACCAAACGGAAGCGTGTCGTAGCTGCCTACGCAACATCGCCTCTTCGTCTGAACCGGCCTACAAATTTTACTGTCGTCACACGTGACTACCTCGTGGAGAGCCGTGCGTCTTATCGCCCGACGCGTTACGGGTATAGGGTTCGCGGCATCCACCACCATGGCTCGGATCGTTTTGAAGTTAATCTTCAGACGTGTTTCGTAATTTAGAGTGATGCCTTTCACCTTGCACACCTCCTTATCCTCGAGGCCGTCTCCGCGACAAATCATGAAAGCGTAAAATTTCGACCCTCCGGAAACGAATGAACGTATATAACTACCGGGTCCGTACTGTTCCAACTCATCGGTCATTTGACCCAAAAAGTTTCCTACCTCCGGCTCGTGTTCGCCGGGTTCCCCCCGAGACACGTAGATGACGGAGTCCGTGTCATAGTACAACACCCGGCGCCCTAGCCTCTCCAGATAACTGTAGAGTTTTAGGCGAGCGTGGGCTGTCGTGTACGCCGCCAATACGACATTGGTCAACGTCGAGGGCATCACGCTTTCCACCCTGTGTTGCCAGCGGGCGTACAGGACGTCGTTCGTCACGGGTAAAATATCAGTGACGAGCGTATCAGGTCCGACCATCAGATCCATGAGCCTTTGGCGTGTACGTATGATATCGGTCTGAGGTAAATTCTCACGCTGTCCGAATTTACCCCAGAACGAGTTCAAACATAGTTTAGCCACCGCTCGCATACCGGGGTTAGACGCAATTTTTTCGTGGTCCAGCTTGATACCCTCGACGCGCTCGTATTCGGCCAGGTAGTGGGCCCGCGAGGCGTCGTCGACACACTCACTGGGCCAACCGCTAGCTTCTTGTTTAATCTTCAGAAAAGTATTTATATACTGCGTGAAGAGGCCACCTTCTCGGGTCGTCGGATCGTACTCCGACGTATCGCTGTAATGCCACAGCTCAGCCACACGTATAACTCTATACCCCAAAGAGACGGCTTTTTTCAGCTCTGCGGAAATCCACGTGCCCTCCAACCAACGGTCCTCGATCTGCTCGTGAGGGCACGAGGTCTGCACGGACTCTTCGCAACACGTTCTACAGAGCGGACACATCAATTTTCCGCGTATGTGTGCCGGAAGTAGGGGGTGGTAAAGATCGCGAGGCGGTAGGACAGTGCATTTTACGACCCCTTCCACGCGGCTGATGTCGTTGTTCCGCGGACCCGTCATAACGCGGCATTCATCGCCCACATAGATTTCCGGATGACCGACGGGATAGCGAGCCGTTTTACACACGTACGGGTAGAGCGAGCACACGTCCACGTAACGAATTCGCTCGCCGGGAGCAGCCTCGTAAAATCTATGCGTGTTTCCAGTCCTACCGCCGAAAAACGCATCCCGAGGATTTAAAACAACCGAATCCGATGCTCTCACCAAAGGGTGGTTCTCCATATGTGTTCGCAACGCTTCGTTTTCCCCCAAAACCGCACCGTTCCATCGGTAATCGAAATCGCACTCCCATTCCTCCCTCACGACATATCCGAATTTGGTCATTTGACGGGTTTTCGCCTCCGTTTCCTCTAAACGCCTATCCATCGTACCTCCCGTCAAAAGAGGTACGTCGCGATTCAGCCTGTAACATTTCGGACACCCGTGCCAGTAGCAACCGTGAAATTCGAAAACGCGCTTGCCGTCTGCAAGGTACCCATCAACGGGGCGACCAGTCTCCGAAATCTTGAACTCCCGACCTCGACCCGCGTGTATCAAATCGATACCCAGCTCGTACTCCAGGCACACGAGCCACTTGATAGCCTTCCGCGACTGATTAGACGCCATTCTGTAGCCACCCGAGGGTAAAACACCGATGGTTTTTGGTTTCAGGAAATTCTTACTGAAGAGCACGTTACACGCCGAAGCTATCGTTGTGCTCTCGGCAAACGGACACACATCGCCGCAGTCTAGAAATATTTTCCGATAAACCGCGCAGGCTCTCCGGAGAATGTCGACGTCGAGACGACAGTAGGCTATCAAGTCGCGCGCGAAATCAAACACGTTACCGTCTTGCGAAGCCTTCTCGTACCACGCGTTGAAGAGCTCGCGAGTGTCCTTTGACATAGAGTCGGCATCGTAATAACGTCGCTCGGGGAGAGGCCCCACGTAACCCTGATTTTCCGGTCTGTTGAAGAGGTGCGGGAAGACACCTTTCGACAAGTCGTCCGGCAGACCAAAAGCTTTGGGCAAGGCCGCGAGAGCCATCGGCATGTAAGCCAGAGAATCTAGGAATCGCGTGTGACCCGTCTCCATCATGACTATCTTTGTACCGTTCAGAATGACGCGGGGAGGAATTCGATCGCGCTCGACTAAATAACGCAGAATGAATTGCGAGTCGAAGCCTCGAGCGTTGTGTGCGATGCATATGATTTTTTTGAACCGACGAATATCTCGCGTCACGAAATCTACCAACTGTTTCACAGGATTTTCTTTGAATATAAACTCGCGAACAGGCCCACATTCCAGACACGGGCTTCTTATGTCCGGTTCATCGATACAGCTTGTACAAGCCTGCTGAGCAACGCACAGGTTGGGCACGTGTAGGTTTACGGTCGCTTTGCCCTCGAGCGATTCGCACTGCTGTGTTTCAAAATCGTAAAATACAAAGATGTACGCCGCGCGCTTGTTCTTGCTCTCAAGTGGCTTCATGAAACAATTGTGATTGACCGGTTGGTTGGAGCTGCAGGTGATACACCAGACGAATCCGCAGGTGTGCGTAAACCTTGTGCGATTGACCATTTTCGAGCAGCCTTCACATATCTGCAAGACCTCGCACACCGATCTGCAAGGACTGTACGAACCCTGCAATTTGTGTTTCCGGAAACATTCGGGATTTTTGAAAAATCTGCGGCACTCGTTGCACCATATACATATAGCCAAATCCGTTTGCCTCGCCACACTGCGTCGTCTCGCACGCGGGTGTGCATTTGCAGGACGGACATTTGTGTGAGCACGAGTGTCGCCCGCGATGACGATAAGAGAAATTGCAAGGCTCGCAAAATTGTCTGTTACCCGCTGCAGCTACAATATTCAGAATTGTTTTGAAGTGTCTTCTTCGCGGTAAATAAAGTATGTTCAATTTATGTTTTATAACCTGACCGCACTCCGTCACTACTGTCTCGCCGTTGTAAATATGGTCCCCGCCACGACCCAAGGTGTTAAAATCATAGACACAGATAGCGAGACCGTCGAGCGCGAGGTGTGCTTGAAATCGAGCGATTTCACCCATACCGCATCCCTCATCGGGAACGACGACTCCGGCCTCTAAGCAGAGTCGTTGAGCGGCATCGTACTGAGCTCTCGAGTTTGCATGACGCACATCACTCCAAAATTCCGTAACACCCGGACGATCAGCCTCACTACTACCTCGCCTAACGTACGCCCTTGCGACTACCAGAGATCTCGGCAAACATAGATTATCATCAGGTATTGCTAAAATAGATTTTTTCTTCACACCCTCATGCGTCAAAGCCTTTGCTTTTCCACCTCTACCTACGGGAACATTGACACGACTGGCTGTCAGTGTGAATGTCTGGTCGATAACAAACTCGGTCGCGCTTTGTGTTACGTTGAAGATAAGTCTCCACAGATCATCCCTGTGACAGGCGCTAGCTGGTCGGAATGAAAGACCAGCTGCCCCGTGAGAAAACGATGGTGCGTTGAAACCGAATCCTACGTAATCACCACTTTCTGCCGCACCCCGCATCGCATAGTCGAATATTTCACCCACAGACTCCTCCAGCCATGCGACGGCATTCGCGTCTTCGGGTGGTGTTTTAATCTTAATCGTCATTTCCCGACCTGTCATTTTAAATCTATCATAGAATTTAACGATATCCTCGACCAAGATAAATTTACACTTTGTACTCGGCGGTATATGAAAGTTCTCGTCGAAGGAAGCATCGGAACTCGCTGTGTAGTCGTCTTCGCCGGCGGTCTCCGTACTCTCAGATTCGTAGTCTGCCTCGACGGAACTCGGCGTACTCTCGTCGTCGTCGTCGTCATCCGTGCCGTCAGTTTCTTCATGGTTTCGCCTAAGTCGACTCGATCCTCCGCCGTACTGACCCCTCGATGTACCGGGTTGCGGGTCGAATCGTTGCCCTGAAAATACAAGAAACTTTGTAAACATCATGACATGAAACACCCTCGACTCCGTCGTACGACTGCATACTCGTGAAAATTATGTTTCCCGTCTGCCCAAGCGGCGAATTCTACGCATTATGACAGATTCATACTCCGTAGGTACGCGTTCGAAGGAATAGATATCGGGTGAGGCGATCATGATCGACGATTCGCCGGACTCCTGATCATTGTAATCCTCCAGTTCTACCCAGTGATTAGTGAAAGGTTCGTTGCCACTGCTATCTTCCGCGACGTTTTCATATTCCCCTGCTAACTGTGCATCCTGTTCCACCTCGACGCTGCCTCTGCTATCTTCCGCGACGTTTTCATATTCCCCTGCTATCTGTGCATCCTGTTCCACCTCGACCTCCTCCTCCTCCTCCTCCTCCTCCTCCTCCTCCACCCCCTCCTCTTCCTGTTCTTCTTCCTCTTCAACTTCCTCTTCCTCATCTTCCTCCTGCTCCTCCTCCTCCTCCTCCTCCTCCGACTCTTCGTCTACCGCGTCCGTTAGCTCTTGCGAATCCTCATCTCTCCACGGCTCAACCAGCGATACCTGATCCTCATCCTCATCTACCTCCTCACCCTCTAACGGCAACTCTACTCCGTTATTATTACTGTCAATCGAATGATCCCTATTGATCCCCCACGGAGAAAGGTTCGCGTTTACGGGTTCGTAATCGAGATTGGGGCGCAGCTCTTCATCCACATTTACCAAGGCTTCTTCCGCTGACGCCAACTCTACCCCGTTACTATTATTATTAATCGGATGCTCGCCGGGGTAGGTCCACAAAGAAATATCTTCGGTTGGGGGTTTGTAATCGAGATTGAGACGTATTCGTCTACGATTTTCTCGATTGAGTTGACGCAGAGCAAGCATATTGTTTATGGCTGCGGGTTTCATATCGGCTATACGTCTCTTACAGTGAAATATATGGCTTACTTCGGAGCTATCTGAATCTAGGTTGAAATCACCTGTACGTAAGGCTGCTGGTACCGATTGAGAAAAATATTTGAATAAATAAATAAATCAGAAAAAGGAAAGTGTTGTGGGTCGCAGAGGTTGTACTTACCAGCTTCCGAAAAATACGTAGTAGAATCATCAGTGTCCGATGATTCGGGGATACCCTCCGTGCTGCATCCCGCTACAGTATCTACAGCACCATCGACTGTGCAGTATGCCGCTGGCGAATCTGCAGCAGCCTCGGGTAAATCGACATCCCGGTTGACCGTCTGACCGGCGAGCGAGGTCGGAATGTCGAGTCTCGCTGGTGAATCTACAGCAGTCTCGGCTAAATCCACAGCCTGGTTGACAGTCTGACCGACGAGCGATGTCGGAATGTCGAGCCCTAATCCGCGTTCGCAAACATCCACGGCCTCGCACAGCATCCTTTCCTCTCGCAGAAGAGCCGCCTCCGCACCTGACGAATTTTGATATTATTATAGAAAACTATATAAAACACACATACTATAACATAGTATCCTTGAGGAAAATAAGAAAAATATGTCTTACTCAGATAATTGGTGTATGTATCAACCAGGCTTCGAACTACCGCGAGATCCGCTGTGCCTCTCAGACGTAAAACTCTCACAGCCACTCCGATGCACACCCACATACCTCTGAATACACCTCGGTGATACATATCGCCGATAACACGATCACTACAATCGGATAGTATGTACCTCAGGCGATCCAGCAGCTCCGAAACCGATAACGCGTCCATACACCAGTACGATCTTGCGCTGTAGCGGTGTGCCGCTCGAGGATTTGAAAACCTGGCAAAACGAGCCGCCTCCTTCACCACGGAAGTGAGTTTACCAGTATCACTCATGTTTTATAAAAATTGAGCACTCTTCGCCAACGTCTCTGTACGTCGGTGGTTAATTTTCAACTGTGATCTCTGAAGTCTTTCCCTCCCGCATAGCACCTGATACCTCCGTTCATAACCCAGAAGCTTTGAGCGCTGCATGGTCTCAGGCCGATCACCACACGACTTATCGCTATGTCTGCAAATCACATACGTGGTATGGATGAATGTTTAATCGTATGGGCAGGATGCACATCCCTATCCTTCTCGTGGCACGGCACCTAGCACGCGCGTTCATAATCAAGGGACCCTGAGTATCACAGGTTCTCAGGCCAATGGTCTAAAGGCTTATCGTGATGTCTGCAACTCGCATACTCGGTATAGATTTCGGTATCCCATTCATCAGTGTGTGAGTTAAAACAAAATCGTGTGGACCCAAGACCCTGTCTGTATACTTTTGACTAAGAGAAGTACACACGACCGTCTGAGGCGTCATCATTTAGCTACTAACCCTCGTGAGTTGAACACGTATCTGCAGCATTAAATCAAGTGAAGTAAAGCTAATTCATCTTCGATAAATCGAAAAAAGGTAGGTTACAATAAAATCGACAATGATCTTTAACATCACCGATAACAGCAAACTGAGGGTACAATCACAGAATTTGCGATTTAATGCGTACAGATGGCCTATAGACGCGTCGATATACCTACCGACGTCATGGCTCACATAGATCCTAGGGATATGTGGCTATACGATGAAAAATCGAGCTGGTGAGTTGTCGTGATCATCTTTGAAATACATGAAAGAGATGTCTTGAAAATATTTGTTTTCTTTGCATTTTTCATTCTAAACAGCGCTCAAAACTCATTTACTCGGGTGCCTGTTGGTCTCACGAGGTCTTTTTGGCGTTATGGTTGCGACGGAAGTCTGATTCTCGTCGACGAGACGCCTGTCGATGACGTGGATCCTCTGCGGTCCGAGGCGGACGAGGAGGACGAGGAGGACGATGATGACGTGCCAGACTACGAAACGCCGCACGATTGCGTGACAGATGATGAAGACACCGAGGAAGAAGACTATGATGAATTGACCGATGAAGAACCGTTTTTTTCATCCGAACGGTGTTCCAATTTTCTCGACTCTTCCTTGATCGTGTCTGATCGGCGATAAAGTGCGTGTGCGATGCAACACGATCATTCTTCTCATCCATCTAAAAGAGTGTATCATTAATTCCTGGTAATAGTTTCAGATCGTTTACGGCACGGGATTCCTCTTCTTCTTCTTCTTCTTGTTCGCCTGGCAGCAGCAGCGCTTGCAGGTATTGAGATAAGAGATGCACTCAAAGTGGTTGCACGTTCACACGCTGACGTCTGCAGAATCGGCATGCCTGCGCATGGGAGATTGTCTGCGGAGCTGGCTCCCGGACAGATCACTATTCAGTCGCTCTTCAACCGTTTCTAAAACCAGTCGTCATGGCCATGTCACAGTCAGGTTTGCCCCGAGAGGGTTGCAGCAAGTTGTTCAAGACCTTTGACGTTGCATTGAAGAAATCCGAACGTCACCTAATACTGTCTACCACGTACGGGCTGAACATCTCGTGGTCAAAAAAATTACCGTTGGGCTTCGCCTCCGCATCGACGGTACCTTCGAGCCTGTGATACGTCTGATCAACAACTACAGTAGCGGTGTGTCGCTGAGCGCTTCTGCCTGGGAGGACCTGATGGAATCATTCGAACTCATCGATACCTATTTCGAGAAAGGAAATACGAAATCGGAGAATAAGTTGTACGATTTGACGAACGACACGATTGCCTTGGACAACAGCGTGATGCGTTTCACCACGGCGCATGGCAACAGAGTCATCGCTTTCTACACGAAGAACACCGGCGTACAAGAGGCGGCTGAGGATGAAGATGAGGATGAATCCAGTTCCGCCAAAAAAATCGAAAACGTACACGCCTGTGATCGTAATGCAGAAATGAACCTTCGATGGGCTGAAGAACATCGCCTGCTGCATCAACGCACGTTTGACACGTCTGGAGAGTCTGATGAAGGATGTGAACGCCTCCAAAGACGCCATGGTGAAGTACTTTGCGTCGGTGTTAGTTCTCCGTAAAATGAAATCACCCACCCTGCAGCAGATAGGTGCACTAGTGTGCGATGAGTCAGACTCCACGCGAGAAGTCGTTGGTATGCAGTGCGACACAAATTTCAGAGATATGTATTTCGATATAGTTTTCTCCGAACTGTTGCGATTATTTCTAGCATATATCATAGCCGACGTTCGACAGAGCGTGCTAACAGAGAGTTCGCTGAAAGAAGTGTGAAAAGTGTTCATAACCCCAAAATTTCACGTTTCCGTGACGTATGTGGCGTGTGATCTTGTATGACATGAGCGAATGTTGATTATCGTACAGTCAAAAATTGTTTGAATTCACCAATTTTCAATATGTTTAGTTTTAAGGATATGTAAAGGGTTTAGATTTAAGAATAAAAAACGTTTTTTGTAAACTTATATTTTTGTCGACTCATTCAATTGAAATCCCCGTTATTTTACCTCACCCGTCATCAACGATCCCATAATTCAAAACGACAGCCATCTTTATTTACAGATCTAGATGTATTGAAATTCAAATAAACCCGCCAATCCAACGGTCGTTGCCATCTTGTTTTCAGAAAAATCGAACCGAATTCTCAAAATCAAATGAGTCCGCCAATTCCAGCCCGCCATCTTGCTTTTCTTGAAAACTAAAACTATTCAAATAAGCCCGCCAATCCAACGGACGTCGCCATCTTGTTTTCACAAAAATCGAACCATCCTGAGATTTGGACACATTCGAATAAAACCGCCAATTCCAGGCCGCCATCTTGTTTTTCAGAAAAATAAAGTCATAACAGGTTCGAAAAGATTCAAATAAACCCGCGCCGATTCCGAGGCGGCAGCCATCTTGCTTTCTTTCGCGACGCCGACGGACGAGGAGTGGGGGTATGGTGCCAGTGACGTCACCGTGTTGATGTTTACATCGGTTTGTTGTGACGCTCCAGAGCTGACCCTATCTACTTGCACGTTATACTTGTAGCTCGAATGTTACGTCGAAACAACAAGAAAGGTTGTGATGCAGTTGACGCGAAAGCGTGTGATTGAAGCATAATTCGCGCAAGGGTCGATATCGAATGGTTATAGGATCATCCTATACATTCATTTGCGATGCATTTATAAAAGTGGGGAACACTTTTTTGAGAACTGACAAATGTCAGTATTTCTCACAGAAATGTTGATATCAAAAGGAAGGCCATCGGTATATTAATGCCGATGGGGGTGTGTGGTGGGCCTTCAGTACATTAATTTATTATTTGTAATGACTTGATTATTGTAGGAAACGCGTGTCTTCAAACTGACAAATGTCAGTCTTTTCTCCCTTCAACTCGTGTTGTAGACAACCCGAGTCGAAATTTAACGTCCACTTAGACCCTCCAACTTTCACCGTTTGGAACTTCCACGGAGGTTTTGGAGGGTCTAGAGAGGTTCATTTGGTATAGAAAATCAAAGCCTCTTTAACGCCTAAAACGTGCAGATACCGGACAAAATGTAGACTTTTAGGCTGAAATGAGGATCTTACAAGAGAACCTCACTAAACCCTCGCCACACCCAGCCGCCTGTGGTGATCTATGATTCCGGTGGATTTCGAGGTTCAAAATAGGAGCTCGAAGGTGGGCCGGACGTTATGAGTATCAAAATAGGCGCTAAATCGCGAAACCAGAGGACTTGGAAGCCCTAAATGGGAGCTCGAGTTCGAACACTTGAAAAGAGTCTTTAAATGGATGCTAATTTTTAACTTTGGAGGACTTGGAGGTTCATAATAGGAGTTTGAGGTTCAAATGGGGACTAAGGAGGTTGAGTTGGATGCTGGGAGTATTAAACTGGGCGCTAAATTTCGACTCGGGAAGCACTGACCTGGAAATTCAGACGGTTATGGCACCGACATGGTTCAAACGCGTACAGAATACGAGCAGGTCATACATGATACAAAATCTGTTGACATGCACACTCATGAGAATCGTGTTTCACGTTTCATTTTCGCAAATACTCTATAAACGGATACCTACCGTAATTTCGGATTGGCTAGAATCTGTCAAAGAGTAACAAGTTATATGAATAGCTAGCGGAAGGAATCGGGATTTTGCATTGTTAGTTCGATTATTCAACATATCTCCCGTTCACGGATAAATGATGTGGTTGCAATTTGATCATTTTTGCAGATGAACAAAAATTGAAGTGATTATGGATTTAAAATCAAAACTACGTGACAGAAATGAAGCAATGAAATCTTGGAGCATATCTGGACAGTTCCACCTCAATTTGGCTGCTTTGGCCTTTATTCCGATTTTTTTTAATCGCTCGTTAGAAAAAACAATACATTTTGCGTTTATCACATTTTTTTTCCGGGGAATTCAGAAATCGATGAATTGGGATTTCGCATGTATTTTTTTCATTTCATACCTCAGTAGTTTCCGAAAAAAAATAATTAGGTCATATTTTTTTAAATCTCAAGTGAAACAAAATTGAAGGAAATACAACGGATCGAAAGATACTACGTTGTGACGGCATGGTCCATGCCAAGGTATATCTATATGTAATATATCTATAGATAGCAAAAACTTTGGAATGCAATTTGCCTGTAACTATTGTGATTATCATTTTCAACCAAAAAGAAAAAAACGACCTATTTATTTCGAGCTACTATACATTATACGCATATACAAATAAAATAAAAAATTTGACGCAAAATCCCAATTTTGTTGCATAATAAACGTTCAGTCTGTTTCAAGAATAATTCTACCACTTTTTCTCATCGCAGAAAGATATTCAAACACGCATTCAAAAGTTGGAGCAAGAAACTTTTCGGAAAAATTTGGCGAGACCGGGATCTGAAAAAACAGAAATCGTAGTTATTACGAACAATTCAAATTTTTACCGATTTTTTCGACAAAATTTTTCATTTTTCAAATCGCGAAAAAAGTATAACCGTACTGCTTATTCGACTTCGCGGACAATCCATTTTTTTTCCTAGAATGGAATCATTTTTTATTATTTTTTTTCTAATTGTTTGTTCGGTCTACGCCGCATCACGCGGCTCGGAGCGCCTGACCAGCTACGCTGTCAGTAGAGATGCACGCTCCAACATGTTCACGAGCCCAGTTCAACGCGCTACGAAGGCTTTTGTAGGGACCACGGTGAGCAAAAGGGAGGGGGATGCATACTCGCACAAACTTGTGTCATTCCGACTCACGAGCGTCTTGCACTTGCCTGATGGGATATATCGTGCCCCCTCCATGTCTCCCTATAGATATGAGTCATTCCACGTAAAACCGGACAAAAACGGGTGATTTTTTACCTTGATGTTTCCGATTCAGGTCTCAATTTTTTTACAGATTCTTGGGATCAAATGAATAGATCAAAAATTTTTATTTCATTTTTATCGCCCCTAGTTTAGGAGTCACACGGGGTTGAAATTTCGGAAAAACGGCAAAAAATCGAAAACTCGCTCTCCTTCAAGTGCCTATATCTTCAGTTTTATTTATCCTACAGACTTTTGTAAAAACGCATTTTGAAGCTCTTGAATGACGCTTTCGTCAAATATTCATCTCATTCCGGCATAATCGATGATTTCATTTGTTCATTTTTAAACAATTATATTCGAATTCGAATTGTGTCACAACTCATTGTCACTAGCTATAATCGTGTCACATGCTTGTTCGTAAAAATCGAAGGAGTCAAAGCTAGGAAACGAGTTCCTACCAGTAAGCTGTACGTCATTCTTTTTTGTCAACAGAATATATACAGTCATGTGTGTGTAGTTTCTTTTGTAACCTCTTCTGATAAGTTGGGTTTGATTTAGTTAGACCAATTATTTCGTATAATGAATTTTCCTCCGAAAAACATCCCGTGATGTGGATGAATGGGCGCGTAAGCGAAATCGTTTTCACACAAATGATTTGTTTGAACAATTATGTTGGTCTCCTTGACGTTTCTAACCTCCAAGTCTACACTTTTGTGTATTTTGAACCGGCAATTTGTCAGTAATCGAATAGCGACAGCTATCCTGCTAGGTATATATCAGTGGGCAAATTCGACGCACGTTCGACGCTACGCTCTGACGTCATCCATAAGATTTTGCTGGGTGACGTCAGAGAGTACGCGTTGGTTTGCCGCGCTGTTGCCCCATTGTAGACACACCATCAACTCACCGAATAATAATTCTAATGTAACTTTCGTTCGCGGATTCTTTGGAAAAAAGAAGTTTATCTATTATTTTTTGTTCTAATGTCGCTCTATCATAAAGGTGCCTTTTCATGCTGTCGCTAGTCGCTCATTTTAGCGACAAATGGATGACGTCATCTAATATATAGCCGTGGCAAATTTAGTCCATGAAAAGGGATCCGTCGCTCATTCCAGCGACGATCGCTCATTTTCAGCGACTAATAGACTTGTGACCGAATTACAAGATTGAAAATTAGAAATTAAAAATTATACAATACATAGCCGATAACATTACTCTTCAATCCACAATAAATATATTAGAAAAGCACCGTAGAGCCTGGTATTCATTATAACAGGTTTACGCTATTGAAATTTTACAATACATAACCGATAACATTACTCTCTTCAATCGAAAAATAGATATATTTGAAGGACACCCTGTATGAACTAAAATTTTGATCACTCATTTTGAATTGGCGTGCTCTTGAGCGACCACACAAAAAGCTGAACAATTTCAGCTTTTATTCCGTGGTGTTATTATGTCGCTAGCGAAAACCGTGTAGTCACGTGTTCCAACAAACGACGATCGTATAGTCACGTGATCACGGCTATCGCCAGAAAGAGCGACGTATGAAAATCCACCTTTAGTGTGTAGCATTTACAAATATAGCATCTACGTCGTGAACGAGATTTGCATTTCGCGATTGTTTCATTCCCAATCATCCTGCGAACATAACCTCCTAGCTCCTCGAATTTGTTGTTTACTCTTTACTCGATCGTACTATCGAAGCGTCGTGCAGGTCGTGCTTCTCTTGCGTCGATTATTAGATTCATACTTATATAAAATATATAAAACAATGACAAAGGTTCGCCAAAAAAGCTTGTCTAAATTATCCTCAACACTTCGGTAATCATTTACCGATATTAACCTGCCGTTGCACAGGTGGGTCGTTCAAGACCCAGTAGAAATGTCTCGCTCAAATATACTATAGGGAACTTGGAGACGGAACACCTGGCTCGTCATAATATACTCCATTCTAAAGAATATTGGGGCACGTACTGGCAGCGCTAGGGAGTATCCATGAATTCTTTTCAGATTTTTCAAATTTTTCAGAAGAAAACGAAAATTCTGGCTACACATAAAAATCCACCTGTGTGGCGGAAGCGGTAAAAAAACTTGTGTGACGGAGGAATGTAGAGTGTATACGATCAGGAGTATACCGTGAAAGTTGACCGAACATGTCTCGCTGATGATGAATTTCTTATTTCAGACACAGTCCGGTTGACAAATTGGTCGATATTCAGACGGGAAATATGGGAAGCTTTTTGTCGGCGTGTTTTTTTTTTTTTTACAACTATTACGTTCATTAAAAATTCGACCATTGGGATAAGGTTTATGGCCATTGGTCAGGCATCAATCAAGAGATTCAGGCGAGATCTGTGACGGAGGGAGATGAAGACCAGTTGCATGAACAGATTTTTAGAATTTCAGAAACTTGCAAGAATTGAATTTTTGTCATTTCCTAATGTGGACTCGAAATGCTTCACCAAGAATTGTCCACGTGTTACTAATTTGCTTTTATGTTACATGCTGTACAACGTAGCGCATCGTACGATTCTTCAAGGTTGAGCACACATCTACTCATAGGTATATGCGATACCTACAGAGGGGGCGAGGACTCACCAGCATCGGTTCATTAGCGCTACCTGCGCCTTCGGTGGTACTGCTTCTTGGACTGTTCGTATGCGCGACTCTAGCCGTATGGTTCGCCAGCTTGGGGATACCTGTGCCGACGCATCTGGTACTGGCACCGGTGCACTGCAAGGATGGCGAAGAGGATGCGGCGCCAACAAAATGAAAGCTTTCCAGGGAGTAATGTACACGAGTCGATGGATGAGGATTAGCCAGATTTATTGCCGTGACTGATATTCGATATTATGTGACACTTTTACTGATTATCAATCTTTTAGTGTCGCAGGAATTCCCTTTTTCATTAGACCATGTATTGTATCACTATCTTCTGAGCCATCGTTTACGTACCTCGAAGTGCGGAGTGGCAATATTTTACAAATTGGTTGAAAAACGTGAACGAGATTGAAAATGTACAGTAACAAATAAAAGTAACAGTAACTTGTGAGAGGTTTCTTGAGCTCAGATTTTCACCGTAGAAAGATGAAATTTGCTTTTGACACACGCACCAATACAGTGTTCACACAAACGTAGGAATTCTTCTTCAACTAGTCACTTCCGTGATGAAGAAAATAAACGCTGATAGATTTTATTGAAAATTTCAGTATTCTTCTAGCATAATATTATGGACCAAAAAAGAATGCATACTACTGTGAAAATGTTCATAATCCATGAATAGATGCACTGGATATGATAAATTGGATATTAATATTGCATTGAATTGTATGTTTGTGCGGCAGATAAAAAAAATCAGAGGAAGAAAAGGTGTTGGCGGAGACGGGGGAAAAGAGTGAACTGCATCAGCCCCTGCTAGAACAATTGCCACTGTATCCAACGCCAAATGTGTCTCCATACCTTCGGAAGAATACTGGTGACGCACCGGCACCAGTGATGACTCATTTTTTAAATGGGCAAACACCATCTCAACTGCCTTATCCATCATACTACCCAAGTTTACCGCAAACTTGACTTACCGTATAGCAGGTCGACAGGTCCTATGGAAACAGAAATATCTGGCTGGGCAGTCCAGTATAGACGTAACTCTAAAGATGCTCTAGAAAGTTTATACTACCTAGACAAGCATTTTGAGGTAATGATACCCATGGTCGGAAACTCATCCTAATAAGAGGCTGTGGAGGGCTTTGAAGGATATCGTACCGCGCGCTTGTTTGTAGTGTAGTAAATCAGATGTAATTACTTTCGCGCGGTATCAAATCTTTCAAAGCCTTCCACAGCCGTTAGGATGAGTTTTCGACCATTGGTGTCTTACCTCAAAATGCTTGTCTAGGTAGCCCCTACATACCCTAGAAGTATGGCCAGAGTTAACATAAACACCCTGTATACTAGTATCGTAGCATTTTCTAAGTTACAGTAATGCCCCTCAATAGTCAACCCCTCAATAGTCCATACCCCTCAATAGTCAACGAATTTCCCCTCTCGAGACCCCGAAATAGGCCACCGACGTTCTCCTTCCATAGTCCCGATTCCCCTGAGACCCTGTTCAGTGGCGCCTCTTAGAGCATGCGCACAACTGAGTTTCTCAGCAGACGAACATACATATGGCAGTTACAAACCTCCAAAAATGATAACATAACCTGCACAAGGAAATCAAACTGAGACATGTGATACATAACCTCAATGATCTTACCGTCAGTGGCGCATGCGCGGCCTACTAGACTGTGTGTGTGTGTGAATTCCGTCTATTTGGGTGGGGATGCGGACTATTGCGGGGTTTGAAGGTCCCGAAGAGTTGACTATTGAGGGGCATTACTGTACGTCCATTCTGGACGACCTGCCGAGGTATGACCTGTTTCCTCGGCCCGTTACCATCAGATACGATTGTAAGAAATGACATGCTATTCAATCTTGATTGCGTCTCAAATAAATTATACGAAATTGAATGTATATAATTTTGAATAGTTTCACCTAATCCTATAAAATTTATAAACTAAGATGATATTTTATGACATTATCTGGAATCGTGTAATCTTATGTAATTTCATCGAGACGAAGTAGAGGCAGGCTTGAATAAAATGGTATCTGATCCTGAAAATCTGTGATTTATCTGAGATATGAAGTTTACATTCAATATCGCACCATACCTTCAAGGCGAGTTGCCTTGTGCTACTATCTTGAAACATAGCAAATGAGTAATTGATTTGAAGAGAATCCGAATCCGGATAAAAATCCCGGATAAAAATAATCTGTAGTCCATAGCAATGTTTGCATACGTATTTTTTAATATAACCACTGAATGCCGTTCGAATCGTTCCCGCGCATAACAAATGTCGCATCGTGTGACGAGTGCTGCCGCCTGTCATGCTGCCTAAATTTGATGGTTAGCCGTTAGGTTAGGGTTGACCGTAAAGCGTGATAATCATCATCGCAACGTAGGTGTACGTCGGGACATGGACTAACGTCCGATACCTGTTGGAACAAAAAAAAAAAAAACGTAGGTGTACGTGATTATCGCGAGGTAATTATACAATCATTGATGATATTGTTCCTTTAATCGAGTGAAAAAGAACCAAAGCTTTACCCGGCTTCATTGTTGGACAAAATAGAATGTGTTCGTTACATCGCGTATTGCCGATAACTGTTGGTAAACAAATGAAAAAGAAATTAATATTTATTGATATTTCGTGTTTGCATCTTTGAATGAGCCATCCAAGTCGCTCCTGCCCGTACGGAAGTATATATATTTTGTGAAGTATATGAAAAATATATTTCAACCTAAATATATGTCCTTTATAAGTAATTTATAATATATTTACATGTTTCATATATGTAAAATATATTTGATATTTCTCGCGATTCCGACACCAACTCTAATGCTTCGTATATATAATGATTATATTTTTAATATATTTATTATATATTCGCGTTTTATATGTGACACATATATGGTCGATATGCGTTGCGAAATGCATGCAAAATATAAATATTATATATTTCGATGCTCATATTTCCTGCTTATATTTTCGAAGCAATAGCACATGTATTTCATATATATTACACAAGGTATACCCCAATATATGTCACTACATCATCATTGAATATAGGTGACAGATATATGCTACATATATGTTGAGTTTTATATCTGACACATATATGGTCGATATGCGTTGGGAAATGCATGCAAAATATATACATTATATATTTGAATGCTTATATCTCCTGCTTATATTTTTGCAGCATATAGCACATATATTTCATATATATAATACGAGGTACATCACAATATATGTTACTATCATAGGGAAGTATATATATTTTGTGAAATATATAAAAAATATATTTGAACCTAATTAAATGTCGTTTAAAAGTCATCTATAATTTATTTACACTTTGCATATATGTAAAATATATTAGAAATTTCTTGCGATTCCGACACCAACTCTAATGCTTCGTATATATGATAACTATATTTTTAATATATTAATTATGTATTCGATTTTTTTATGTGACACATATATGGTCGATAAGATCCTCACTCTGCATTTCTACAACCAAACAGATTATCACTATTTATACATCAGAAAATATGAAGCTCTAACTATAAATCACTAAAAGATGGACCAACATTCAATAGCTGGTTTGGTGCAGTGGCTAGAGCGGGCGATTCGTAAGACAAAGTGACTGAGAAGATCGTGGTTCGAATCCCGGTTAAGCCTCGCGTTTTTTTTTTTTTTCTCGAAAAATACGTGACAGCGGCGGTATACAATCAATTATGAGTACTCCATCTCTGTCGAACCACGTAAATTTGCTTTTTATTATTAATATTTAATTTCCGTACGGGCATACCTCTTCCATATATTTGTCGCATGTATTTCGATTATAAAAAAAATATATCGAATATATATATCAAATATAAAAAAAGCGGCAAAAAGTTGTCTATTTATTATATATTCGAAAATGTTGAGAATATATATGTCTCATTTGTATATTATTTATATTCTTGGACATATATATATTTCCGTACGGGTGTACTAATCTTACAATTAGATGATTACAAACTGTCGAGTCATACAAGACCAATCAAAGTTTGATTGTAGTAGTAAATAGCTCTGGAGTCGTAAACACGAATTTTGAGGTGACGTTACCCTCACAACAACCCTTCACAACGACACTGGGTGAAATCAACCCATCGTCGGGCTTTGACCGTAAATATACAATAGTCCCTGGCTCTCAATGGGACTTCCATCAAATTTTAGTTGAAAATATGGAAAATCAACCAAGTTCTGGTTTTTTTGTAGCAAAAACATGTTTTTTTGCGTTTTCACCTCTTTATGATTTTTGTTTTTCAAGTTAAAATTTTCATTCCAAACGTCAATTCTTCCTGGATGATCCAGAAGGTTCAAAGCATGTTCTGTAATTTTTTTTGAAAATACTTCGGAGTGATAGTTTGCTCACAATCGTGTCGGCCGTGAAATTCTCAGATAGTGTGGCTGCGGAGGGTTGTGTATGAAACCTTTTCCTGAGGTATTGCTTTACAAATAATTTTATATGCTGCGCACATTGTGGAGGAAAACCATGAGTTACTTTTTGTTGTGAAATATTTGTTTTTTCGTCAATTGTCAATGCAGAGACAAAATGCCTGTTACATTGAACCGATCGTTACATCGGTTCTGTATCTTGGCCAAAGGAAACGCCTCTACAAGTTGAGCTGAGTCTGTAACCTGGATATACCCGACCGGTATTTCCTGGGAAGAATTGGGAATCACGACTCACCAGGGCGATTGCAGAAGCAAATAATAATCGGCGTCGTGAAAGGTTTGCCATCGTTCATTTTTTACGTGTCTTATCGCACTCTATTCACATACGAAGTCAAAGCATGAGTCGCTCTAGCGCTCGATTGTATCAGGTCACCCTTATGCATAAATATATTTATTTTCATGTTTTTCAGATCTCAAAAATCAGCTCCACTAAATACAAATGACGGAGCGACGCGACTCACGTGGATAGTGTGGACAGACTTTGCAGCTGTTGCCTGACTCCAGTCAGTACAGTGTTCCCGGCGACAGAAAAACCGAATCTTCAGCCAACGCTACAGCTGGCAAGAACTATACGTTCAACATACACACTATGGTTCTCGACGATAACTCATTATTCGAAGATTGTTTCAGTCGAATCGAGTCAGGTAACTTTGAAACAAAAAAAAAACACTAGCTTCTTTGAATAAAGAATAATTACTGATCAATACGTGGACATGAGTCATTGATACATGCATCAAAGCAACGGATAGACGCAGGTGAAAGAATAATGATGAGTTACTGTGCCGAAGATTGACCAGCTCTATAGAATGTAGATAGAGCCTGAGTGTCCATCATGTTTGTAAAAGTGTGGTTGATTCGCTAACCGAAGAGCTGTATGTATGCATGTATGTATCTATAAGTTTATTATGCCAAGCTATATGGCCCAAGCTGAGCCTGTAGGTAGAAGAAGTACATTACAGAAGTATACAGTTTTAGAGTATGGAAGTAGGAAACGAGAAACAGATAATAAGCAAGAGTACAGTAATTAATATAAAAGATAGTAAGCAGTGTAGTGCTATATGTACAATGGTGCATCATCTCATGATGCGATACTACTAAAAAATAACAGGGTGAAAGTGAATTTGTGGATATTGATAGTCATAATGATAGCGAAAACTTAGGACTCAGCGCAAAAACTAGTACTAAGATTTGATTGCTTAGGAACCCAGGTTTAGAACTGAGGCATATTTAAGACTAGGCGCAGGACTCCTGAGACAGCAGGTGTTTATAAAGATTAAGCTCGAAGGAAGGGAGCGAGGAACTATCTTTTACCGCAGACGGCAAGCCGTCCCAGAAATGAATGGCGGAGAGTGTGAACGAATTTTGATAGCAGTTTGTACGGGCAAGAGGGAGTTTGAATGCTGAAGAGCAGTCAGCTGCGATTAATCTGGAGGAACGACAAACATTTTGATCCGGATCGCAGAATAGTTCACGAAGATAGGATGGTAGTGAGGTTCCAAGGATTTGGTAGAAAACAGTACCCATAAATAATCGATAGCGGTTCCGTATTGATAACCATTTTAACCTAAGCCTATAGGGTGTAATGTGTACAGCCCTCCGCAGGTCGATCGATAATTTAGAGCGTTACCTTGCAAGATATATTCAAGATTATGAAAGACGAGACACTAAACAAACATACAGTTTCAGCCGGAAGAGCAACTCATGAACAATTTAGCGATTCTTAGCCATTGTGACGTGTTGGTGTAAGCTGCCTGTAGATGAATACTGACGATAAATGTTGTAAATTTGAAATACGGTATTTTTCTTCAGATGGTTAGATACGTTGAAACGTCTCACATAATCCTGAACGCATCGAGGGATAAAGTCTTGTTATGAATACAAAATTCTAGTCTTTTTTCTTGGCTGACTCGATTCAATGGAAAACACTCTCGACTACACCACATCGAGTGATAGCTTGTTTCTAACTCATAATGATTATGCTAGGGATACTTACCTGACTTCACAAAAAATAGTACAGCTGAATTTCTTGATAATTTCTTCTCACTTCACATATTTAACTTTACAGATGACACTTGTAGTGTAACAACTATAGCTTTCATACGGTGCACTCTCACACGTGTATCCATCAGTCTCCGGAGAGATAGGGTCATTGACGACCCTGATGATGCCTCGCTGCGTGTTGAAACAGGCACAGGATGTCTGATGAAAACACGCAAGAAGAAAAGCGCAGCCAAAGTTAAAACACCCGCGACCACAGCGAAAGAAATACTATGGCATACCGAAGAAAAATAAGACAAGCCGGATCAAGAGGAGGACTGAAATTTCGTTGATGTTGAAACTATGCAGTTTCAACTTGATTGCGTACCACTCGCGACTATTGGACACCTTTCGAAAGCATTTGGTCCTCTGATTCTATTTCCTTCATTAGCCCAAGCAACGTCGTGTATATATCTCATACACGGTCGTTCGGAATTTGTTTCGAGTATTTTACACGGTTAATTCGTATCGAAATCGGGATCAGACTTTGCTTAGTAATTATTCATATTCTTAAATTCCCTTTTTCAAAATTTATATCCCAGTAGGATGATGGAGAAAACAAAAAAGGAAACGAAAACGCAAAGAATAAGTTTTTAAGTGGACCAATACAGCTTGATCCAAAGTATTCTACAGACTCCAAAAATCATGAATATCTCAACCAAACTTGATTACACATAAAAAATTTCACTTCTTCAAAAATTACTCGTCATATGGTTTGGGGCACAAAGTTGATGCGATGATGTCTCTCGATGTCTCATTTTGTTTGGAGAGCAATTTCTCATTGTGTGAACGAGGGAAATTCAGGGAAAAAAATGTTTCGGCCAAGTTATGAGCGAAAAAAGTGACCACATTTGCGCTAAATTTCGATAACTGACTATATAACTTATCACAGCATTTTTTTATTCCTAATTTCCCTCGTTCACACAATGAATAATTTGTCTTCGAAGAAAATGAGACGCCGAGAGATATAATCGGATGAACCATGTGCCTGAAACCTTGCAAGTGCTTTTTAAAAATGTGAACTAATGAACTTTGTTCAGATATAAATAATTTTTGTGGCATGTACAATTTTTTGAATCAAGCTGTACTGGTCCGATTCATTCTATGAAATACTCGTCACGAATCCTAAATCACCCTGACAATGTCAGACGGTATTTTTTTATGCCGCTTTGATTTAGAAATCTGTGAGAAGTGGCAACCAAAAGTCGTCCTCTGTGTACGCTTTCAAAAATAATCTTATAATCTATGATATAATCGGACTTTCTGATCTTATTTTATAATCTTTTGGGATGGCAAAACTATAATTGTCGCATATTTATTTTTACAATTCGAGCTTGCATAATGTAAAATGTATGATCTATTTCACATCTTTTCGGTTTCGTTGAACATTTCTTGCAGCGCATACAAGTGCCAAGTTTTTTATGCATCGACAATATTATATCAATGATACTATCTAAGTATAAAGCAGGTACATTGCAATGAATAATGTAAGGTTTTGATGTTTGGTGCCATCGCTCATTTTTTCGTTTCCAATTGAATCAATTATATGTTTGGAATTTGATTCCAGCTAACTTTCGTAAACTTTATAAATTTTATACTCGAAATCTGAATTCGAGTGAGTCTTTTATTGATAATACTGTAAGAGATCTAGATCTACCTGGCTATGGGATACTGTTGTTTCATCGTTACCTAGCAGTTAGCCAGTAGTTATTTATCGTTTGACGCGGACAGACGTATCTGTTATTATTTGTAATTTGTCATTGAATAAACTTCTTTTGATATAATTATGTTCGTTTATTCAGAATCCCGACCATCTTACGACCATCTATCTGTACGGAAAACTAAAAAATGGAATACTCCATAGATAGGATACTCTGAGTAAAGAGTAAGTAAACAATTACCAAAGCCGAGTACAGAATGTTTTTCAAGGATGAAAGTAATGTACCCGTACAAGCGTCATGTATTACAGCAAATTGCAAACTTGTGATGAATTTAATAAAGCTTTAAAAATGGACTCATTATATTTTCATTGTTTGTCCGTAATTTTTTTTTTTCAACAACAATAACTATTTTAGAAGAAAATTGCTGGAACAACAACCTTTCTACACATCGGTATGAATATCTGATTCCAGTTGGGTTTAATTTTTTCTCTGCGGTCAATGACATCATTATTATCAACTTTGAGTGATTTCAATCATCGTCACGAACAGAAATCATTATTCAGAAACTTGCCGAATGATTATTGAAATATTCAATAAAACGACGAGTCGATAACCATTCGCCGTAAAAAGTATCATATTTTCATTCCGTGAAAGAAAATATCAAATTTTTCACAAGTGATGGATTTAAAAATTTGTATTCAACATAAAAATGAATAGGAATTAGGCAGCCCGGCTCATAACATCTCAGATTTGACGAAGCATACAAATTGTGTTGCTGCGCCACCTAGCAGCGCGCAGGGTACTATTCTTTACTTCTTCCCTACCCGAATACCTCGAGGTTTGGAATGTCATCGTGATATACATATAGCGTTACCTACAATTATTTGCAACCCACGAAACGCGGTTGTTTCTTGATAAATATCACGAGTATTGATGTCAATCACTGTAATACATTATCCCCGAGGGCGTATCAGAAGCCTTTTTCGTATATTCGAAAGGTAAACGCCAAAAACAATAATTTTTCAATTACAGAACTATGTTGATAAAAATCTGCGATTTTTTTTTCGATTATCGAAAAACCGAGCTTGATACGCCCTTCGTGCACTTTTTTTGCGTCACTGATATCAATTTCACATCAATCGAATGTGTTTTGGCCGCTAACAGTGGGTTCGGAAATCCCAGGTGTGAAATGTCGCTGTCTCTCTCGCACTCATATCGAAGTCACGTGACTTTCGTTTCACCTTAAAGTTCCGTGTTATTTTACTCTTCCAGCCTAGTACGGTAGGAGGTAAAGTAACAAGTGAACAAAAATTCGGATCAATTCATTTTTGTTTTTGAATTCCTTAAACGATCTTTAAATACTTGGATTTTACCTTGAGGGCCCGCGAAATCAGGGCTGTGGGTGGTAAAAAAAAGTCACGATGAATGCAGATGCGAAATAGATTTTTCAAAACAACTTTTCATTCCTTTAGTTATCCCTCTCTAAGACTCTTTGGCGTGTGTGTTGTGAGAAATTTCCGGAATAATCTCAACAGGTAAGTTTAGATTCCTCAATTACAATTTTGCAAAGCTGTACACCCATTCATATTCTGTCCGTGCAGTGTGGTAATTAGTTTTTAAAATTTTAGTAGATATGTTATATGAAGGGTTATCCACGCAAAACGAGACTGTATCGGCTCACGGTCCGCGAAACCAACACCCTCTAGAATCCCGTTCCTCACTGTATGTCATGATTTAATCATCTCTGTCGCGATTGAGAACTGACTTTAGGGTTGAATTTTCAGTTCATCTTTTTAATATGTTTTATGTCGATTTGAGACAAAAAAAATGTTACCTACATTCGTAATGATCGGATCTTTCGCAGCAATTACGTTTATGAGATGAAATGGAGACGTCGAGTGAGAAATTACTAGAACACGACAACTGCTATTCTGAATAAGACAAGATTCCGTTGTGAGAAAAAAAATCGAGCAAAATTCAATTTACCGTGGACTAAACAAACTCAATAAGAAAGATTTCCTCTGGTGAAATACAATAAAGATAAAAATCTGAAAATTTTACTACACACTTTCTCTCAAATTACGTCAAGTCAAATTGTCTATTAAATCGTATAGACCCCAAGGGCAATCCATTCAATCGGAACTAACGAGAGATAGAAATCAAATGAAACCTAGGAATATGTGAAAAATCCTTCGCATGACGACGAAGAACAAAATTCTGGACCGGAGTTAAATTCATGTATCGTTTTTCAGAACTCATTCTTTTCCGAGTGTAATACATGCGTTTAGGTATTTACACATTCACAGAAAATTATCCATTTTTTTAAGCTATCAAGGGACGTTAACTATTATGACAAAAAATGTTTTAGAGCGCAACGTACAAGTATTGCTTTATGGCCACTGGAATACCAATCATTGTTTTTTAAAACGAGACATACACGAATCGCTTTGTTCAAAAGTATTTTCTAAACTTGGAATTTTTTTGCTTATAAACTTAAAAAATTCATCCGAGACATGTTGTCGAAGAAGGGGGAGGTGTTTGCTTTTCGACAGTTTTCTCCGTGAAATAACGTAAAGTGTTGAATAAGGAAAAGTGGTTCATTGAAATTTTGCATTAGCATTGTCTAAAATATTCAACAGTCGAGTGGTTTCTTAAATTAGAGATGGCTCGTTCGTGGATTGAATATTAGAATCAATGCACCCGATATCATATTGTCACTTGATGTGAAGATGGTAATAATGATTTGAATCGAACCTGTGAATACCGAAGTAAGCATTTGAATAGAAAATTACCAAAGAACAGGGCCATTCCACTTCAAATCGGGTGGATTTGGCGTTGTTCTCTGAAGCCGAAGGCGCGCATATTTTGCAATGAAATGCATGAATTCATAGATTCCGTAAAAATATTATTTGGCTAGATGATAAAATACGTACGAAATTCTTTACATACATTGCACATAAAAAGCAATGTCAATTGATTTTAAAAATCTATGCTTTCTCTGCCGATTTGACGTGGACTTGGCCAGCGTTATTTAAGATAATATTTTAGGTATCATTAGACTGGTCGCAATATCTCGATCAGTTCAATATCGTCACATCTACATCGAGTTCATTTTTGGCATACGGGCAAAACCATGAAGAAGCACTTGTGAAACTTTGCAAATAATATCGTTTTTCATTTCATATAAAATCGGAATGGAAAATAATAATTTTCAGTCCGCTTCATCGGAACAATTTCCATTTTCACAAAGATTATCATACACTACGAATTTATTTTCACGGACAAAACTAGTTTCCGCGTGATACCAAAAAAACTCAGCCCCGTATCAACAATATTAACGAAGCTGCGGCAATTTAAATAAATATCTGTGCTATAAACTCCGCGCAACGGTATCGGTGTCTTATACCTCCCTCGTGTACTTTACCCGTTGCGCCTCACTTGCGTCCAAACCCTTTGTCTATTGTCTATTCGGCCACAGGTACGTATTTCCAAGAAAAATAATAAGGCCGTTGTCGGTATTCCCGAAATACAAATCATACCGTTTGGCCAGTGGATGCCTCCCCGAGTAACAATTCAGCACGGCAACTAGGTGGCAGATAGGTGGCATAGCCATGTACTTTAACGGCGGCCACTAGGTCAGACCATGTGGCGGCCATGTACCATGTCAATGGTTTTGACAAACGGACACGCAGTTTTCAATATGGCCCGCTGGGAGTTTACCCGTCAGGTTCGAGGGTGGTAGCCACACAGCTCCTATGAACGGCAAACCATACAGTGACCATGTGGTTTCGCTACTCAGTAACTACTTGGGTAGTAAGGGTAGTTTTTAGGTGGCATTCTAGCGTTTTGACAACCAAATACGCGGTTTTCAAGATGGCCCGCTGGCAGTTTTCTGATACGGTTCAATGGTGGTGACCACACAGCCCCTTTAAAAGGCTAACTAGATAGTGACCACGTGGCTAGACTTCCCAGTAACTATTTCTTTTTTTTTTTTCCCACAGGTATCCGGCCTTACGCCGATGTCCCTAAGAAACTCCCACGTACTACTTCTCTTCTAGTGGAAACGGATGACGTCTTCTTAATTTTTGAGTATAGACACTTCTGCCCTTCGTAGGGACTCTTGTCAACTCTTTTTTAAATCCGACCGTCCATCCGATGTTGCGTTATGTCCTGGTTTATTGTGGGTACTTCAGCATAAGACTACAGAATCTCAAGTCTGTAATCGCACTGGTTTTTGTTGTTAGATTGTTCGATTCGGTATGTATAAGGTGTTTCAGATCTTTACACTTCTTGTTATTTTTATTATTTGTCCCTCTAGTCTTTCAATTATTTCTCTGGCTCCGTTACTGCGTGTCAGGAAGGGTATTCTTTTAAATCTGGCCGTCCTTCCGTTGTCTTCTTTTATCCTGGGTCTTTAGTTCAGACCAAGTTTGGTACTATTTCTTTAACGAAAGGTTTAAGATCTTGTTGTCTTCGTTGAGGTGAGCCGGTGAAATAAAGTTGTTTCCGATATTTAGGACAGCACAGGGACAGGGAATAAGGTTCTATAACAGACAAACACAAATATTGAGACAGGTACCTAAGATATTTTGCGCTTTTTTTTTTTTTTTTTTTTTTCCTTTTGGATTAAATTTGATCTCCCGCACACTATTCCCTAAATCTAACTTATTGATAATGGTGAACACTAAGGTTTCCTTATGTTAGTGAGATGTTAATATTATTGTTATATATATATATTTATTGTAAGGAGAGAAACATAGTCCCGGTGCTGGCAGTGTTGTTACCGCTGTACGGAGCCCTTTGTTTACCTCATTACAGACAGCAGAGATTAGGACAGTTGGCTTCGGACTGTCGTACGGGATAGACGTGTTATAGAGTTAGAGTCCTGTATTTCTGTATCAGTTCTCTCACCTTACATTATGTATATAATTTTTTTTTTTTCCCCTTATATAAACCCAAGTTAGAAGTGCCTACACCTTAAAAATAACCTATGGTTTCCTTAATTGAGTATAATATTATTATGATTGTTATTATTATAATAATTTTTTTTTTTCCTTATATATACCCAAGTTAGAAGTACCTACACCTTAAAAATCTATCTTAATATTATGTATAAATGATACAAGTCTCATCAGAGTGTCCAAGTCCCCTCTCACCGCCAGACTACTTATGTCCGTCTCGAAGGCAATGTTTTTTTTTCCATAAAGCTACACAAACTCAATCTCTCCCCCTCGAACCTAGGGCACCACCAAAAAATATGATCGATAGTTTCGTTTCCCTCCCCGCACTCACATTCATCTTCCTCAATGATGTTCATTCTTTTTAAATGAGCCTTTGTTTTGTTGTGCCCCGATTTGATTCTATCTGCTATTCCGATCCTTCTTCTATTCATGCCTATGTTCTTGAACCAGGGCTTCGTAGAGAATGTGGGCGAATGCATGACAAAACGGTAGCCTTTTGGATTCGGAGGCAATGAGTAATTCTTTATGAAAACTGCGGTACCACTCTCGGCCCTTTGCCTAAATATTGGAGAAAGATCATTGAAGAAAAATTTTTCCACGTCTACCCAGCAAACAGTGGCATACCTGGTACATCATTTTGAGGTCACATTCACGAAACATTGCTACATTCCAATTTAATGTACCGGGTACATCACAGGTCTCTTAATCACGAACGTATCGAGTACATACTGCTGTTATGTACCAGAGACCTCTCATTCAGGAAACAGTGTTACATACTGTAACGGAGGTGCCTCCTCACTTCATGAACACTTTGTGCATGACTTAAAAGATAAACCTTCGCATGTTAAATAACTGAAGAGAAATAGCGGAATCTTCTGGTCGCTTCGACGACCAGCATTATTGTGAATATTAGTCTTGTTTCAGACTTAAAACTGGAAACACGTTCCGTTAATAAAATCTTGATTCATTGATAAACCTACTCTTTCACGCTTCGCCTTGATCATTTCGGGAGGACCCTTTTAATTTTTGTTACTTAGTCCTTGTACTCCGTAACATTTGGTGTCAGAAGTGGGATCTTCCTGACTCGATTTTGAGCGATTTGTGAGAGAAAGGTGTAAAGTGGTGCTTTAAGAATACGACGAAAGCGAATACAGGAAAATCACACGAAAAAGAATACGAAGAAATGTCTACGAATGAAAGGAATATCGAACTGCCAGCACCGTCTCCACAGAAACAGAGGCGTGTGACTCGGAGTACTCGGGGACTACCTTCCCTTTTAGCTGAGATCGACGGGTTGACCGCAGCTGACCAAAGGCCTGCGACTCCCCCGATCTTGGACGTTCAGCGACCACGGACGCCGTTCCGAGGAGAAGGAGAGGATCGTGAAGCCTCTCCAAACCCGCTGCTACAACGACAGATGAGGAGCCAAATAATTAGTGAGCTCAATAATATCCGAGAGGAAAACTTATTTGCTCAGGAGCATGCTGAGGAAGAACGTCGCCTGGAGTTGGAGGTTCGCCGACTCGAGGTCGTTCGGGAACGCGAAGAACGAAGGCGGGCTCTCGTAGCGCAACGGGTCGAGATCGAACGTGATCTCGAAGCTCAACTCCAAAACGAAAGAGAGGAACGACTTCGCACCCAGGCTGAGCTCCGTCTTCAACAACAGGAACTGCGTCTTCGCCTGGAGAGAGTGGAAAGCCGCGGAGTCCAGGTCCTGGAAGAACAACCCAGGCCGATTCCAAGGAGCCGCACCACGTCCCCCAATCAGGTTCTGAACCAAAACGCGCCCGGCGTGACGCCAAGGTCAGAATTTCAATTCTTAAATAGAGCCGGTACAAGTGGAACGATGCCACTGGCGACGTTCACACCGGTGCGTCATTCTCAAGTGCGTAGTGAGAATGCACTACGTTACGACACCGACGTGAGACGTAGAGACCTGACGTGTGGCGATGCTCACCCGAGGGTTGGGAACCCGGGATCGCCACACAGGCATGGCGATAATGTAGAGGCTGGCTCGGCCACGAATTTAGGTCGAGAGGATGCCCGGCTCGCCGTACCCCGAGTAGGAGCCAGCCCAAATTTTAGGATTAACAGGCCTATTGCCAGGAATAGCTACATCCCAGAGGGAGTGAGCGGAGAACGGGAGCGGATTTATCCGGAAACTGTTTATGTACCGAGAAATGACATTGTTTTTCCTCCGCGTGCGCTTGATTACTTGAATGACGGCAGGAGTGCTGAGGAGTTTCATCATGGTCGTTTAGCGAGGGTGGAGGCAGGAGTTCCCCAAAGAGCTCCGGAACAAAACGTTGTTTTGAACCAGGAGAGTTTGCGGAACATAATCACGGAAGCTCTGTCCGCCTTTTCTGCGAACCATCTCGCGCCAATGAATCCCCCCACGTTAACTTTACCAATTGCTGGGCCGTCGGTCCCCCAAGGCTCAAATCCGGGAGTCTCTGCTTCGGAAAACCGATCCAAGAACTCACAGAATGTGAGACCGAGTAATTATGACGGTTCGACTCCGTGGGCCATTTACGAGCGACAATTCACCATGATCGCGGAGTTAAACAATTGGAGTTTCGCAGAGAAGGCTGCGACTTTGACCGCGTCTTTGCGAGGAGATGCTTTGAGCGCACTGAGCTCGTTAACTGACTCAGACGCGCGAGATTTCATAAAAATCTGCACTGCTCTGAAATTGCGTTTCGGGGACGAACACCTTTCGGATCTTTATTTCACACAGTTTGAAAATCGGCGACAGAAAAAGGGAGAAGATCTGGCCACTCTTGGTCATGATCTTGAGCGGTTAGCACGTAGTGCTATCCCAGATTGTCTTGGAGCGAGCAGGGATAAATTAACCTGTGCTCGATTTATAAACGCAATCTCAGACCCAGCGACGAAGCATGCTCTAAAGATGGCCAAGCCTCCTACCCTGCGTGACGCTATTGTTAGAGGTTTGGAGATCGAGATCCTCAATCGGGAAGATATGGGTTCTCAGCGGTTACGCCAAATCGCTGAGGAAAAGCCGACTTTGCCGGTTGAGAGTTCTTCGGCTAAGCCCTCCACCACTCCTTCGACGCAGCAAAGTCGGAATAATTCAAATCAGGGTGGTCAGAATAATTCATACCGGGGAAGTACAGGGCAGCAAAACCGAAACTATATTAGAACTTGCAAGTACTGCAAAAAGAGAGGACACGAAGTTCAGAACTGTTACGCGCTAGAAAAACAGATCCAAGAGAATGATCGACAACAGGCTGATAGTCGAGGTCCGTGGCGCGGAGGGGATAGTTCAGACCGTGACGGGTCAAATAGGAATCAGCACTTCCAAAACAATTCCTCAAGTTCTCGAGCCACCGATAGATATCATGAGCCGAACCGGGGGAATAGTTCGACTACAAACCCTTCAAAAAACTAAACACAGATAGCCTCGAAGGGCAGAAGCTATCTTCTTCTAAATCGGTTTCTCGCCCTACTTCTACTCCATTCGTCATTCGTAGTCTTCGACAGTCGGGCTTATACGCTAGAGGATCCATTAACGGGGTGGATTGTCTTTGGGTTATCGACACGGGAGCCGAAGTGACCGTAGTTCGATCGGATCTTCTACGCCTGACCTCAGAATCGTTTTCCTCTGCTTCCACTCTTCGTACCGCTACGGGAGAGACAACCCCTGTACTCGGGAAATCAGTTGTGCAGATTAACGTTGAGGGGTGTATTGACTCCCCTCACGAGGTGTTCGTAGCCGATATAGAGGATGACGGTATTTTGGGGATAGACTTTCTTTCGGACCATAAGTGCGTAATTTCAACTGAGAAAAATACACTTCGTTCCGCAGGGAGAGAGATCTGTTTGAGGTCTACGCGTCATTCAGATTCGTTTCAATGCCGACATGGTTCTTCTCCCACTCTCAGAGAACTCGGACAGAATAGTCGGTTGCAGTCCCAAACCTCTGGGCGCGTGACGTTGCCGGTCTTCAATGTCTCCGACGAGATGGATTTCCCCTCCTCTACCGCAAAGGACCTAGATATAGTAGAGGTCGTAGAAATTCCTAATTCGGCAGTTCCGGAATATTTACGGAAACTCTTGGAGGACTCGTCGGCGGAATTAGACGCCCGACACCAGAAGGGTTTGATCACCCTGCTTAACGAATTTCGGAATGCCTTCGCTAAGGATTCAAAGGATATTGGACGGTGTACCTTAGTTAAACACAAAATTAATGTCGGAAATTCGGAGCCTATTAAGCAGGGAGCTCGAAGACTTCCTTTGAATGGTCGATCTGAAGTAGAGAAAATGGTCTCAGATATGCGAGACAGTGATGTAATTGAACCGTCTTCAGGACCTTGGGCCTCGCCGATCGTGTTGGTGAATAAAAAAGACGGAACTAAGAGGTTTTGCATTGACTACAGGCAGTTAAATGATATTACGAAAAAAGATTCCTACCCATTGCCTAGGATTGATGAGACCTTGGATCTCTTAGCTGGTGCCTCTTGGTTCTCGACTATTGACTTGCAGAGCGGCTACTGGCAAGTGGAAATGGATCCTGAAGACCGGGAAAAGACCGCTTTTGTAACGGGGCTAGGTGGCCTCTGGCAATTCAAAGTCATGCCTTTCGGTTTGTGTAACGCTCCGGCTACGTTTGAGCGAGTCATGGAAACGGCTTTGCAAGGTCTAGTGGGAAAGATCTGTCTCGTATACCTGGACGACATAATTGTTTTTGGCAAAACGTTTGAGGAAGAGGTTCAGAATTTGAAGGAGGTTTTCGCGAGATTATTGGCGGTTGATTTAAAAATGAGCCCGAAAAAATGTCATCTCTTCCGGAAGGAAGTTAAGTTCCTCGGACATGTGGTGTCGTCCGAAGGGATACAAACCGATCCTGAAAAAATTAAAGCAATTCGAGATTGGCCTCAATTGAAGTCTAAGCTGGATGTTCAAAGTTTCGTAGGACTCTGTACTTATTATAGGCGATTTGTTAAAGGGTTTGCAACCATAGCTAGGCCCTTGCATCGTCTTACTGGGGAAAAAGTCAAGTTCGAATGGACTTCCGATTGCCAGGAAGCTTTTGTAGAGCTTAAAGTCCGGCTCACAACACCCCCTATTTTGGCTTTTCCTTTGCCTGGGATTCCTTTCGTTTTAGATACCGACGCCTCCTTGTGTGGCCTCGGAGGTGTCTTGTCTCAAGTTCAGGATGGTCTAGAGCGAGCGGTTGGTTTTTACAGCAGAGTTCTTAGCAAAACGGAAAGAAATTACTGCGTCACTCGGAGAGAACTTCTAGCTATTGTAAAGACGATAACTCACTTTCATCATTATTTGTATGGACGTAGATTTTTGATTCGGACGGACCATGCCTCGCTCCGATGGCTTCTTTCTTTCAAAAATCCTGAAGGTCAGGTGGCTAGGTGGCTTGAAAGGTTAGGATTGTATGACTTTGAGATTCAACATCGCCCGGGGAAGCTACATGGGAACGCTGACGCACTCTCGCGTAGGCCCTGCGAAGAATTGGGAAACTGTAGGCAGTGCGCTCGATTAGAAGGACAACGTGATTCTTCACCGATTATCAGAACAATAACTTTTCAAACCGATTTAAAAGAATGGAGGGACGCTCAGGCCCAAGATCGTGTTTTTCAGCAGTTGGCGGATTGGAAGATCGCTGGTGTTCGGCCGGAGTGGCAGGATGTCTCTTCTGGGGACCAAAGTTTGAAAGTTTATTGGGCGCAGTGGGGATCTCTGTGGTTAAGAGAAGGTTTACTTTTTAGAAAATGGGAATCTCCAGATCTTAAGGAAGTCAGGTGGCAGTTATTAGTGCCCAAAAGTAAAGTACCTCAAATTCTGGCTGCGTACCACGATTCCCCTGCTGGAGGACACTTTGCTTCAAACAAAACTCTTGGGCGGATACGAGAAAGATTTTTCTGGGCTCGTTGCAGGTCTGACGTTGAAGATTGGTGTCGGACCTGTGACGTTTGTAACGCCAAGAAGGGACCTCGAGGAAAGGGGAAGAGCCCTATGCAGGTTTTTAACACTGGAACGCCTTTTGATCGAGTAGCAATGGATATTCTCGGTCCTCTTCCGGTTTCTAGTAAAGGAAATCGTTTTGCGTTGGTAATTTCTGATTATTTTACAAAGTGGCCTGAGGTTATAGCACTTCCGGATCAAGAAGCAGGAACAGTAGCTCGGGCTTTCCTTAAAGAATTTGTATGTCGTTACGGAGTTCCTCTCGAACTTCATACCGACCAGGGTAGGAATTTTGAGTCCGCTTTAGTTGCCGAGACTCTCAGAGTCTTGGGCTCCGGGAAGACTCGAACGACCGCACTGCACCCTCAGTCTGACGGTCTAGTAGAAAGATTGAATAGAACTCTGTTAAGATACTTGTCAGCGTTTGTACACAAAAATCAAAGGGATTGGGATGAGTGGATCCCGTTGTTTCTCCTTTCTTATCGCTCGGCAGTTCATGAGACTACAGGTCTTTCTCCGGCGACGATGCTGATGGGTTGGAATCTTCGCCTCCCTTCGGATTTGGAGAAGGGGACCCCTCCGTCACAACCAGAATCACCCATTGATTACGTAGTCTCTTTGAGAGAGAAGTTAGATGAAATTCATGAGTTCGCTAGGTATAGAATTGAAGTTAGCTCTAACCGTTTGAAAGCTAGGTACGATCTTCGCGCTCGGACTGTTCGGTTTGAAGCCGGGGAGAGGGTGTGGCTTTTCCAGCCTAGACGCGAAAAAGGACGTTGTCCCAAATTACAGAGTAATTGGGAAGGTCCTTACGTAGTTTTGACAAAGATAAATGACGTAATTTATAGGATTCAACGTTGTGCTGAGTTCAAGCCTGGACAAAAGAAAGCTTCAAGGGTTAAACCTAAGGTTGTCCACATGGATCGCCTTGCACCTTATGATGGTAGGATTGCATCTTCTGGGTTGACAGACAACAGTAAACAAGTCGAGATACGTAGATTACTGGAAAATCCTCCTATTACAGTTTATTATCCTTCGGTTGTTGGTACGAAACCGCTGACTTATTCTTCAATTTCTCGTCTGTATTAACTTAGATGCAGAAACTTCGGCGTAAGCTATTTACGGAAGTTTTTGTGAGGTTATGCAAGGTTAGCTGTCAGCTGAGGTTATGCCTCTCTGACTCTGAAGTGAGTTGTGGTCGTTTCGAGTTTCGTGTCGGTAGAGATCGTTCTTGAGCTTCGGAAGCGTTCGGCTCTCCTTCTATTCTATTAGAAACTGCTTTCTCGTCGGTAGATTCGAAATATTTGGAGAAATGACTATTTAACTACCCTGATAATCAAGCATTCGGACGCACACGACTGGTTGGAACAACTTTTATTTTTTGGGAGTAAGGTTGCGATCTACTCTTCGATCTCCATTCTTCCCCCTGCCGTGCGGCCGGTCAGGAATCGCTCCCAAGCCTCTGCTGCCCACAGGTATTTCGCTTGGAGACACCCTCGGCACGCTCGTGTCTCCAAGATGACCCTCAGTAGGCCCCCATCGCAGAAGAAACAGGTCGGCGGACGCGACCGTCTCCTGAACAGAAGGTGTTCCTCGTGCAGTTGTCCAGGAACGCCTTCAATGATGCTTTAACGAAGATTAACGCGGTTGATTTCCTCTCCGAG
Source organism: Euura lappo (assembly GCA_018257835.1). Taxonomy (NCBI): domain Eukaryota; kingdom Metazoa; phylum Arthropoda; class Insecta; order Hymenoptera; family Tenthredinidae; genus Euura; species Euura lappo. The sequence goes on along the minus strand of JAEUYN010002072.1, from coordinate 24,465 downwards.
TCTTTGTCCAAGAACTAGATTCTGGGAAGATGTTTACTCACAGTCTGCCGTAGCACCCCAAGCAAGCCGCTTGGACTGTACCCTCGTCGTCTATTTCCACATAGCGGACTATCCCACAGCGGGCTGCACTCCATTCCTGCTCGTACCACCCCCCGAAGCTGTTCTCCTCCATTTCGGCTGCGTCCTGCCAGCCGAACGTCTCCAGGAAGGCCTGGACTGTAGCCGCGCTGGGAATATCGACGTTGTTGGATATGTTTTCCATGTTTTCAAGACACCCGAACAAGAAGAAGGACTGACGGTTGTTTCGTTTCAATTTTCAATTTTCTTTTGTTCCAGAGTCTACTCTGGTTTCACTAATTATGACATGTGTGGACAAGATTAAATCCCGTTTCGCTAAGAAACAATGTTCGGAAACGGAGATTTAACTCTTTGAATTTTCCTGTTTTGTCTGAGGATTCACCTTTGTCCTCCAATTTCTAGATGATTTTCTATGCCTCTGGATCTCCTGTGACCGTTGACCTGCTCCCGTTTCCCCGACATTCCAATCTTTCCGTTCTTTGGCTGCAAATCCAACGTTCCGTGGAGTCTTGAGTTTCTCCAGGCCTGAGTTCCTGAGATCCTCGTTTTCCCTGGTAACCGAGATCCTGCGATTCTTGGTTTCCTGGTTCCTGAGTTCCTGGTTCCTGAGTTCCTGGTTCCTGAGTTCCTGTTCTCGGACAAGAGTTGGTGTTTGACCGCGTTCTCGAGGTTTTCTGCGGTTTACCCCGAGAGTGAAGGCGAATGTCGCGTGGTAGTCGAGAGTTCGAACCATACCTTTGAGCCGCAGCTCCGATTCTCTCGATGGAAGACAACACCCAGCGCGTCGTCCCCGACGACCTGTTTTTCGAGTCGGGTCGACTCTACGTTTGAGGGGGGCAGTGTAACGGAGGTGCCTCCTCACTTCATGAACACTTTGTGCATGACTTAAAAGATAAACCTTCGCATGTTAAATAACTGAAGAGAAATAGCGGAATCTTCTGGTCGCTTCGACGACCAGCATTATTGTGAATATTAGTCTTGTTTCAGACTTAAAACTGGAAACACGTTCCGTTAATAAAATCTTGATTCATTGATAAACCTACTCTTTCACGCTTCGCCTTGATCATTTCGGGAGGACCCTTTTAATTTTTGTTACTTAGTCCTTGTACTCCGTAACAATACCATATAATGGATGCCGACGATGTACCAGCTACATTACTTGCACGGTGGCTGTGTTACATTACACAGTTACGTACAGATCATGTAAAAAGGTGACACACCCGAACCGAGGGGGGGAAATAAGTCCAGAGTTCAGTGAAGGATATATTGTATCTTTCTCCGGTTGATTCAATATCATTCTTACATTCCGAATCATTACTGTTGTTCGGATTATTTTTCCAAATTAAACTTAATTTCCCTCGGTTCAATTATTTAATTACTTTTCTTTGGATAATCCTCGACGCTTTGACTATTGTTGGTGTTACCTGGGCGAGGATATCGCAGGTTGTGCTGAAACGTTAATCTTTGTTGTTCTTCCAATTTCTAAATAAAAAGGCTGACCTGGAATTCCTTCTCGCAATTTATCCATAATAGTAGTTTACATTTTGCAGAACATTTCAATTTAATTCCCCCAAGTCAGTGATGAACATAACCTCAAAGTATTTACGATCGGTAATAGTGAACTTCAAGACTGCGCTGGTTAACGTGAAACTGATATAGGGTTTATTGGGTTTACTAACGGAACCGCTAAAAAAGTTTGGTTGTGTACAGTACATCAGAGCCGTCGATTCATTGGATTTTCCACTTAATAAAAGATATCGAATTTGTGTGTTTTGGTGACTCTATCGTTCGCTATCTTATACATTCACATATTTGAATTTATCGGACGAGGCGAACCAAATTAATTAATTGTTGGTACCCACCAAGGAGAGATTCTTCCTCTATTCGAGCGTGCAAACCTTGGTGGGACCGAAAAAAACCTATAGAAAAATCAAATTTTTATTTTTAATTTATTTTTAAGTTTTTATTTTTAATTTATTTTTAAGTTTGCACGCTCGAATAGAGGAAGAATCTCTCCTTGGTGGGTACCAACAATTAATTAATTTGGTTCGCCTCGTCCGATAAATTCAAATATGTGAATGTATGAGATAGCGAACGATAGAGTCACCAAAACAAACACCTGACACTGGGACAATGACGTGTCTAGTATACCATAATACAAGTTTCGAGTAAAGATTCCTTCAGCCCCTCGGTGGTCTAATTGGACAAGGCGTCGCAGTACAAATGCGAAGGTCCCGGTTCAAACCCGGGCCGGGGGAATTTTTACTCGAAGAATTAAAAATAAAAATTTGGTTTTTTCTATAGGTTTTTTTCGGTCCCACCAAGGTTTGCACGCTCGAATAGAGGAAGAATCTCTCCTTGGTGGGTACCAACAATTAATTAATTTGGTTCGCCTCGTCCGATAAATTCAAATATGTGGATATCGAATTTGTGATTCATTAAGTTTTCTATTAAATAAGAGAAAAAGGTTCAGAATTTCTAAGACAGTTTGGCGTAGTGGGTAGAGCGCCTGACTAGTGAGACGGACGAGTGCCATTGAATGAGGTTCGAATCCCGGTAAAGAATCACAAAAGCGGAATTTCTTTCAGCGAGCTACATATACATTTTAATTGATCCAGAGTGAACGAAAAGTTGATAGTATACTGTAACATATTATAAAATGCGCGAATGGGGATTGAAATCGAATTTTTATTTAAATATTTTGCGTATGCGGCAGTTTCATTGAGGTACGTTGCTGAGATGTAACAGCGATGTTGGTAGTACGTCACGGATAATGTACCTGCGATGTAATTGTTACGTACTTGGTATGTATCTTCGTTGCATACGTGCGATATACCTATAACATTGGCGTGTTGCGGACATTACGCAGCACACGTGCCGCTCATGTGCCGAACATGGTACATCGCATGTGGCATCCGCGACAGACATGGTACGGCACTAGTACATCAATTTGTTTGCTGGGTATTGGGACTCTTCTGCTTGCCTGTTTCGCTACTACATCCGCTAACTCGTTGCCAGGTATGCCTACATGTGCTGGCACCCAAAGAAGTATTATTCTTCTCCCGGCCAGACGCTCGTTATAGATTTGTTCTTTTATAAACGCTGCATTATGGTTGAGATTGGAATTCAGCCCCACTCCTCTTAGTTTTTGTAAGGAACTCATCGAATCCGAGCAAATCAGGAAGTCCCCCTGGAGGTCATTTGCTTGTATTAAGATTATAGCTTGCTTGATCGCGAATAGTTCAACATTGAAGATGGAATTTTTAGGGCATAATGAATACCTGCGCGTAAGGTTTGGGTAGTCTAAGGAGATAACTCCTGCCCCACATTGCTTCTCTTCTTTGTTCAATGAGCCATCCGTAAAAAGAGATCTAAAATTCGGGTATTTTTCCGCGGTATGTTTATCAAATTCTGCAGGGTTCCCCAATGGGGGTTTTAATTTAGCTCCTGTCTCTAGGTCACAGAAGTTTTCCAGCAGTAGAGCCCGATAATCGATAAGGAACGTCTCTAACTTGTCGAAGCAGTACGCGCCTTTGCAATCCTGTCTCATATCTTGCCAATAGTGGTAAATGGACGAATCCATGTCTTGTTTATCTCTAATATGTGCTTGATTTTTTAGGCTTTGGATTTTTTTTAACTTGATAATAATACTGTTGAACGTTCAATAATTTACCCGCCTTAGATCTAATAAATTCGATATGTTCACCCCAGTTTAACTTGTGATCCCAAATCACTCCCAGGTACCGTGCTGAATCTACGTTGTGTAATGTCTGATTTTTAACCGTGATATGGTGTGAATGAGGAGTTATGCTTTTTTTGTTGTTGCTGAACAGCATGAGTTTAGTTTTAGGCAATGAGATAGAGAGATTCCTCTCCTCCAAAAAATCTCCCATCATTTCTAGTGAGTCCGTCAGTAGTCTAAGTATCTCATCTATACTTGCATTGGAAACGTTAACCCTAATATCGTCAGCAAAAGAAGAAAAGTTAACTTTTTGGGGTAAAGCTCTTTCCAGGTCCATCAAATAGAGATTGAATAAAAGCGGGCTGAGGATCGATCCTTGAGGTAGACCTTTATTTGAGAACCTCTCACCTAAACAAGACCCTTCGACGTATCCAATGAGCAGACGTTCACTGAAGGATTCGTTTATAAATTTCACCAGCTTAGGAGGAAGTCCTAGATCGATCAGTTTTTTAACTAATTTTTCAATATTAACATTGTCATACGCACCCATAATATCAACAAATACCACTCCCGTCTTTATGCCCTGAATTCGTGCTATGTCGAGATCTAAACGAAGTTCTACTAAGTTGTTGTGACAAGATTTTCCTCTACGGAAACCATTACAATTATTTCCCAACAAATCTCTAGATTCTATCCACCACATTAAGCGATCGTTTATAATGCGTTCGAATATTTTGTGTAAACAGCTGACCATGGCAATGGGTCGGAATCCGCTATTTCCAGGTTTTTCTAGGAATACAACCTTAAAGGTTTTCCATTCTTTGGGAGTGAAGCCCGAAGAGAGGAATAGATTGAACATTTGTCTGAGCCGTTCTTGGGCCGTTGTGGGGATGTGTTTAAGAATTTCATACGAAATAAGGTCGAAACCGGGAGCTGATCTGATTTTGGCTCTTTGGATGGCGTTATCCACTTCTGTAAGAGAAACCTCCATATTTAGCATCGATTCTGCGTCATAAGAGTAATTCCAATTCGGAGCTTCTCTGGGGCCGAAGTGATTTTGTGTTATTTTGTCAAAAGCCTCGATTACCTTGGGGTTAGAAACCATGGAGTTGGAATCTCTAACTAGAGGGCGAGTCTGCAAGGCACGGTTCTTAAAGCTTTTTATTGTTTTCCATATTTGGTTCAGTTCCATGGAAGGGTTCAGCGAAGTGCAGTAATTTTCATATCCCTCTTTCTTTTTCTTTTTTAAAAAGTTACTCGTTTTTTTTTTGCTGTAGCTAAGAAGGCGTCTAGTTTTTCGTCGGTACTGTCAGTTTCGAATAATTCAAGCGATAATTTCCTAGCTTCTACTGCCTCGCTGCACTCCTCATCCCACCAAGGGGAAGGAGCCGGTGCTAGAACTGGGTGGTTCTCCGGATCCACGAATGTGGCACCAGCAATTTCTAAGGACTTTTTTATACCCACGATTAATTCATTATATTCCTCCATGAGGTTGTCTGAGTTTAAGGCAGGGCTTTGCTCAATGGAAATTCCCAGATGATTACTGAACCCTACCCAGTCAACTCGTGAGGTGCGAATTCTATTTGTCTCTGTGGCTTTATTTAATTTTCCCTTGGCAATGGAAATTTTCGTCGGATAATGATCACTGCCCTTAAGATCTTTGATGACCTTCCAATCTATATAAATACTAACATCACTCGAGCAAAAGGAAATGTCAGGGACGCTATTTTTTCCAATCTCGTAGTGAAGTCTCCTAGCAGAACCCCCGTTCAAGACGTGTATATCTAAATCTAAAATGACATCAGCGAAAAGATCCCCTCTGGGGTTTCGCAGGCCGCTTCCCCAGAGTAAGTGATGAGCATTAAAGTCCCCCGTGATAATGGTATCATCTTTGTCTAGTAATTTTTGGAGAAACTCTTTCAGTTCTGTTTTTCTCAATACCGTTCGAGGTGGTATATAAATACTAAATAGATGAATCTGTTCAAGGTTATATTGAATCTGCGCGCCTATTACTTCCACTCCATCTGGAGCATAATTAATGGGAATTCTTGAGTACTTTATATCTTGGTTAATAAAGACTAGCAGACCTCCGCCTCCCGATCCGTCACTCCTGTCTTGTCTTATACAATTGAATCCTCTGAACACCGGTTTGTACCTGGAAGTAGGTTTAAGTCTTGATTCGGAAATACACAGGACTTCACATTCTGATAATAATTCCGGTATCTCGTGTGCCTTGGACTGAATCCCGTTCATATTCCAACTGATAATGTTCATTTTGAGTTCTCCTGGTAGCTTTGAACTAGATGGAAACGCTTATCAATACTTAAATATCAATTACAATTTTAATTCCTTAATAAAAAAATTAAATTTTATCCTAACCTTATTTGCTCTTCAACCGTTTTATTCTTTAATTTATTTTAATGAGTATAGGAATATTACACATTTTATTTAATTTACTAGTTACTATTCAGACTCCCTACCTACCCCGTCGCTCCATAATTTGGAGCAAAGGGAGATGTTGAGAGTCTCTGCCGACTCCCCCCTAACCACTCTTAACCCCATCAAGAGGGGACAGGAAAAGGAATCAGACACTATCTGAACAACACAAAAACAAAATACAAAATAAATTTAACTAACTTACTATAATGGCACACAACCCCCTTAAGGTGAAACGAAAGTCACGTGACTTCGATATGAGTGCGAGAGAGACAGCGACATTTCACACCTGGGATTTCCGAACCCACTGTTAGCGGCCAAAACACATTCGATTGATGTGAAATTGATATCAGTGACGCAAAAAAAGTGCACGAAGGGCGTATCAAGCTCGGTTTTTCGATAATCGAAAAAAAAAATCGCAGATTTTTATCAACATTGTTCTGTAATTGAAAAATTATTGTTTTTGGCGTTTACCTTTCGAATATACGAAAAAGGCTTCTGATACGCCCTCGGGGATAATGTATTACAGTGATTGACATCAATACTCGTGATATTTATCAAGAAACAACCGCGTTTCGTGGGTTGCAAATAATTGTAGGTAACGCTATATGTATATCACGATGACATTCCAAACCTCGAGGTATTCGGGTAGGGAAGAATGTGAAGAATAGTACCCTGCGCGCTGCTAGGTGGCGCAGCAACACAATTTGTATGCTTCGTCAAATCTGAGATGTTATGAGCCGGGCTGCCTAATTCCTATTCATTTTGATGTTGAATACAAATTTTTAAATCCATCACTTGTGAAAAATTTGATATTTTCTTTTACGGAATGAAAATATGATACTTTTTACGCCGAATGGTTATCGACTCGTCGTTTTATTGAATATTTCAATAATCATTCGTCAAGTTTCTGAATAATGATTTCTGTTCGTGACGATGATTGAAATCACTCAAAGTTGATAATAATGATGTCATTGACCGCAGAAAAAAAATTAAACCCAACTGGAATCAGATATTCATACCGATGTGTAGAAAGGTTGTTGTTCCAGCAATTTTCTTCTAAAATAGTTATTGTTGTTGAAAAAAAAAATTACGGACAAACAATGAAAATATAATGAGTCCATTTTTAAAGCTTTATTAAATTCATCACAAGTTTGCAATTTGCTGTAATACATGACGCTTGTACGGGTACATTACTTTCATCCTTGAAAAACATTCTGTACTCGGCTTTGGTAATTGTTTACTTACTCTTCACTCAGAGAATCCTATCTATGGAGTATTCCATTTTTTAGTGTTCCGTACAGATAGATGGTCGTAAGATGGTCGGGATTCTGAATAAACGAACATAATTATATCAAAAGAAGTTTATTCAATGACAAATTACAAATAATAACAGATACGTCTGACCGCGTCAAACGATAAATAACTACTGGCTAACTGCTAGGTAACGATGAAACAACAGTATCCCATAGCCAGGTAGATCTAGATCTCTTACAGTATTATCAATAAAAGACTCACTCGAATTCAGATTTCGAGTATAAAATTTATAAAATTTACGAAAGTTAGCTGGATTCAAATTCCAAACATATAATTGATTCAATTGGAAATGAAATAATGAGCGATAGCACCAATCATCAAAACCTTACATTATTCATTGCAATGTACCTGCTTTATACTTAGATAGTATCATTGATATAATATTGTCGATGCATAAAAAACTTGGCACTTGTATGCGCTGCAAGAAATGTTCAACGAAACCGAAAAGATGTGAAATAGATCATACATTTTACATTATGCAAGCTCGAATCGTAAAAATAAATATGCGACAATTATAGTTTTGCCATCCCAAAAGATTATAAAATAAGATGATAAAGCCCGATTATTATATCATAGATTATAAGATTATTTTTGAAAGCGTACACAGAGGACGACTTTTGGTTGCCACTACTCACAGATTTCTAAATCAAAGCGGCATAAAAAAATACCGTCTGACATTGTCAGGGTGATTTATAATTCGTGACGAGTATTTCATAGAATGAATCGGACCAGTACAGCTTGATTCAAAAAATTGTACATGCCACAAAAATTATTTATATCTCAACAAAGTTCATTAGTTCACATTTTCAAAAAGCACTTGCAAGGTTTCAGGCACGTGGTTCATCCGATTATATCTCTCGGCACCTCATTTTCTTCGAAGAGAAATTATTCATTGTGTGAACGAGGGAAATTAGGAATACAAAAATCCTGTGATAAGTTATAGTCAGTTATCGAAATTTAGCGGAAATCTGGTCAGTTTTTTTCGCACATAACTTGGTCGAAACATTTTTTTTCCCTGAATTTCCCTCGTTCACACAATGAGAAATTGCTCTCCAAACAAAATGAGACATCGAGAGACATCATCGCATCAACTTTATGCCCCAAACCATATGGCGAGTAATTTTTGAAAAAGTGAAATTTTTTATGTGTAATCAAGTTTGGTTGAGATATTCATGATTTTTGGAGTCTGTAGAATTCTTTGGATCAAGCTGTATTGGTCCCCTTAAAAACTTATTCTTTGCGTTTTCGTTTCCTTTTTTGTTTTCTCCATCATCCTACTGGGATATAAATTTTGAAAAAAGGGATTTAAGAATATGAATAATTACTAAGCAAAGTCTGATCCCGATTTTGATACGAATTAACCGTGTAAAATACTCGAAACAAATTCCAAACGACCGTGTATGAGATACACGACGTTGCTTGGGCTAATGAAGGAAATAGAATCAGAGGACCAAATGCTTTCGAAAGGTGTCCAATAGTTGCAAGTGGTACGCAATCAAGTTGAAACTCCATAGTTTCAACATAAATAGAATTTCAAATGAAAATCTATTCAAGTGGTAAATCTAGTCCTCTTCTTGATCCGGCTTGTCTTCTTTTTCTCCAGTATGTCATGGTGTTTCTTGCGCTGTGGTCGCGGGTGTTGCAACTTTCGACGCTCTTTTCTTCTTAGGTGTTTTCATCAGACATCCCGTGCCTGTTTCAACACGCACCAAGGAATCATCAGGGTCGTCCATGACCCTATCGCGCCGAAGACTGATGGATATTCTTGTGAGAGTGCATCGATGAAAGCTATAGTTGTGTTACACTATAAGTGTCATCTGTAAAGTGAAATATGTGAAGTGAGAACGAGTTATCAAGATATTCGTCTGTACTATTTTTAGTGAAATCAAGTAAGTATTCGTAACATAATCATTATGAATGAGAGTGTTTCCATTGAATCCGTAAGTATCCGTAACATAATCATTATGAATGAGAGTGTTTCCATTGAATCGAGTGAACCGAGAAAAAAGACCAACATTTTTCATATTAGATGTTTCAACGTATCTACCCATCTGAAGGAACATAGCTTATTTCAAATTTACAACATTTATCGTCAGTAGTCATCCATAGGCACCTTACACCAACACGTTACAACGGCTAAGAATCGAAAAATTGTTCATGAGTTGCTATTTCAGCTGAATCTACCTGTATGTGTGTTTTCGTTTTTTATAATCTTGAATACGTCTTGAACGTTACGCTCTAAATCATCAATCTCTTCGGTTAGTAAATCAACAAAACTTTTACAAACATGACGTACCTATTGGTAAACTCAGGCTCTATTTACATTCTTTAGAGCTGGTTAATATTCGGCAAAGTCACTCATGATTACCATTTTGTCACCGGGATCTATCCCTTGCTTTGATGCATGTATCAATGACTCGTGTCCATGTATTGATCACTAATCATTCATTTTTCACTAGGGTGACTTCTACTTTTCAATAACAACGGCAAATCGCTACTGAAACGTTAAACAAGCTAGTGTTCGTTTTTTTTTTTTTTAGTTACCTGACTCGACTCGAATGAAACAATTTTCAAATCACAGTTATTGTCAAGAACGATAGTGTTTACGTTGAACGTATAGTTCTTGCCAGGTGTAGCGTTGGCTGGAGATTCGTTTTTTTTTATCTGTTGCTGGGAACACTGTACTAACTGGAGTAAGGCAACAGCTCCGAAGTCTGCCCACACTATCCATGTGAGTTGCGTCGCTCCGTGATTTGTATCATGGCGAACACGTACATGGCGAAGCTGATTTTGGAGATCTGGAAAACATGAAAATAAATAAATTCATGCATAATGATGACCTGATTCTGTCGAGCAGAGCGACTCATACTTTGACTTCGTGTGTGAATAGAGCGCGATAAGACACGTAAAAAATGAACAACAGCAAACCTTCGACCCGGAGCATCATTTGTTTCTGCAATCACCCTGGTAAGTCGTGATTCCCAATTCTTCCCAGGAAATAGAGGTCGGGTGTATTCAGGTTACAGACTCAGCGAGGCGTTTCTTTTGGCCAAGATACAGATCCAATGTAACGAGCAGTTCAGTGTCACAGGCACTTCGTTCCTACATTGACAATTAACGAAGAAACAAATATTTCACAACAACAAATTATTCATGGTTTTGCTCCACAACGTGTGCAGAATATGAAATTATTTGTAAGGCATTGCGTCGAAAAAAGGTTCCATACACTTAACCCTTCACAGTTACATTATCTGAGAATTTCGCAGCCGTCACACTGCGTGGATTCCACCCAGTCAGTTTAAAAAAAAATTATTGTGAGCAAACTATCACTCCGAAGTATTTAAAAAAAGTACAGAACATGCTTTGAACCTTCTGAATCATAGTATACGAAGAATTGACGTTTAGGAAAAAAATTGCGACTTGAAATCAGAAATTCATGAAGAGGTAAAAATGAGGGAAAAAAACACGTTTTTGCTTGAAAAAAAATCAAGACTTTGTTGATTTTTCATATTTCCAACTAAAATTTGAAGGAAGTCCCGCTGGAAGCCAGGGACTATTGGATATTTACGCCCAAAGTCGAACGATGGGTTGATTTCACCTAGTGTGACTGTTGAAGGGTTAACCTAACCTCAAAGTTCATGTATACGACTCCGAGAGCTATTCTACTTCACTCAACATTTTTATGATCTCGTATGACTCGACAGTATTCAATCATCTAATTGTAAGATTAGTGCAGGAGCGACTTGGATGGCTCATTGAAAGATGCAACGAAATATAATCAATTTTTTTTTTTTTTACCAACAGTTATCGGCAATACGCCATGTACCAAATACATTCTATTTTGGCTAAAGCTGGGTAAAGCTGTGGTTCTTTCTCACTTGAAAAGAGTAAAAATATCATCAATTATTGTTTAATTACCTTACGATAGTCACGTACGCCCACGTTGCGATGATGCTTATCACGCTTCACGGTCAACCCTAACCAACAAATTTAGACCGCATAGCAGGCGGCAACGCTCGTCATACGCTGTGACATATGTTATGCGCGGGAACGATTCGATCGGCATTCAGTGGTTGTATTCAAAAATACGTATTATTACTCCGTGTGCAAACATTGCTATGGACAACATAGATTATTTTTATCCGGTATAGGGATATTGGAAATTCGGATTCTCTTCAAATCAAGTCCTTATTTGCTATATGTTCAAAGAAAGTAGCACAAGGCAATTCGCCTTGATGTCAGAGATCATGACGTAGTACGTATACGAGTTTGCTCACTGTGACGACTCAAGCCATATTCATTTATTATTAATTAAATAGTCGTCAGATGATGGAAAAGTTTCGAATATCGCATTGGATGACGAGTCAGGTGCTCCGTCTCCAAGTTCCCTAGATAATTGTGTGTGACAGGAGGTCAATACCGGTAGATAATTACTGAAGTGTTGAGGATAATTCAGAGAAACTTTTTTGGTAAACCTTTGTCATTATTTTATTTTATATAGTATGAATTTAATAATAGACGCAAGAGAAGCACGACCTACACGACGTTTCGATAGTACGATCGAGTAAAGAGTAAACAACGAATTCGATGAGCTAGGAGGTTATGTTCGTAAGATGATTGGGAATGAAACAATTGCGACATTAGAACGAGGAACGATAGATAAACTTTTTTTCCGTAGAATCCACATCAGAATTATTATTCGGTGAGTTGATGGTAAGTCTACAACGGGGTACCAGCGCGGCGATGCAACGCGTACTTTCTGACGTCACCTAGTAAAATCTTATGGGTGACGTCAGAACGTACGCATCGCGTCGACACGCTGGTACCCCATTGTAGACCCACCAGGATACCGGAACACGGCCCGTACCGACCGCAGTGGTCTCGCGCGCGGATCTCATGGCGACCGATGTTTGTTGCCCTGGTAATATGGTCTATGCCCATATAGGGAGACATGGAGGGGGCCATGATGTATCCCATCAGGCAAGTGCGAGACGCTCGTGAATCGGACTGACATAAGAGCGAGTATACATCCCCTCCCTGTAGCTCACCGTGCTCGCTACAAAAGCTTTCGTAGCGCGTTGAACTGAGCTCGTGAACATGTTGGAGCGTGCATCTCCACTGTCAGAACCTCGGTCAGAACCGCGGTATGACGTAGGCGGGACAAACAATCAGAAAAAAAATGATGCCATTATAGAAAAAAATGGATTATCCGCAAAGTCGAATAAGAAGTACGGTTATACTTTTATCATGATTTGAAAAATGGAAAATTTTGTCAAAAAAATCGGCAAAAATTCAAATCGTTCGTAATAACTACGATTTCTGTTTTCTCAGATCCCGGTCGCGCCAAATTTTTCCGAAAAGTTGGTTGCTTCAACTTTTAATTGCGTTTTTGAATATCTTTCTGCGAAGAGAAAAACTGGAAAAATTATTCGTGAAACAGACTGAACGTTTATTATGCAACGAAATTGGGATTTTGCATCCAATTTTTTTTCGAATTTTATATGCGTATAATATCGCGTGTCTAGTGGTATAAGGTCGTATCCACCAATTTTATTTATATTATATCATTTTTTTACAAAACATCTAAAATCCTCTGAAACGCATAAATAAATCGAATTCCGTACGAAATTCCAAAATTTTTATTTTTTAATAAAAAAAATTAACAAGCTAAAGGTAAAAGGGCGCATCGAAAATTTTTTTTTAATACTTTTTTTATAAAACCTCTAAAAACCTCTGAAACGCATAGACAAATCGAATTTCGGACGAAATTCCAAAATTTTTATTTTTTATGAAAAAAAATTAAAAAGCTAAAGGTAAAAGGCGCATCGACAATTTTTTTTTCCGGACGGATTTCGGACGAAATTCGATTTATCTATGCGTTTCAGAGGTTTTTAGAGGTTTTATAAAAAAAGTGTTGGAAAGAAATTGTCGATGCGCCCTTTTACCTTTAGCTTGATAATTGTTTTTGTTGAAAAATAAAAATTTTGGAATTTCGTCCGAAATTCGATTTATCTATGCGTTTCAGAGGTTTTTAGAGGTTTTATAAAAAAAGTGTAAAAAAGAAATTGTCGATGCGCCCTTTTACCTTTAGCTTGTTAATTTTGTTTGTTAAAAAAAAAAAATTTTGGAATTTCGTCCGAAATTCGATTTATCTATGCGTTTCAGAGGTTTTTAGAGGTTTTATAAAAAAAGTGTTAAAAAGAAATTGTCGATGCGCCCTTTTACCTTTAGCTTGATAATTGTTTTTGTTGAAAAATAAAAATTTTGGAATTTCGTCCGAAATTCGATTTATCTATGCGTTTCAGAGGTTTTTAGAGGTTTCATAAAAAAAGTATTAAAAAAAAATTGCCGATGCGCCCTTATATCATTAGTGATCACGATTTTTTTTTCTCAAGTGGAAATAAAAGGACGTAACCGCCCGTACCTACGACCTTTCACCGTTAGTCGATCAATTTCGCAATTTCATGTTTCTGAACGTATTTTCACATGTCAAGCGGAAATACGGAGAAAAAAATCGATATGCTCTTTTACCTTTACGCATGGTAAAAAGTCGTATATTGGCGCATACGTCCTTATACCATTAGACACGCGATATAGAGTAGCTCGAAATAATTAGGTCGTGTTTTTTCTTTTTCGTTGAAAATGATAATCACAAAAGTTACAGGCAATCTCGTAAGAATCGTATGTTTCTCAACTTTGTAATATTTTATGTTTCCTTTTCTCAAATACTCTAACGGATACCGTAATTGGCTAGAATCTGTCAAAGAGTAACCTACTGAGAATTTGTTTTTCGATTGTAGCTTATTTCAGACTGCATCGTCATTAGAAATTCACCCTGTATATATCGACAGGTCCTAAGAGAACAGACGTAACTCGCCATCAGAACAGATGTATCTCAGAAAATTCTATTGTAATTCTTTTATTATTTTCCGAGTTACGTCTGTTCTCTGATCTATATCTTATTTCCAATCTCTATTCCTGGTAACATATAAAAAACAACACAAAAACATCGTAAATGATACTCATATCAATAATAACAATAAAAAACATAATTATGCTACGTAATCATTCTTTTGTGCCTGGTGGTGTTTTTTCACTCTCACACTCCTATAATAGAATATGAATCTCTTTGATTTCTACTCGCAGTTTGAGAATTGAGAATAAAGGATTGATCTTGAAGCTTCTTCATCACATGACTACTAACTGAACTGAAATACATGGAACAATTCGCAAAATCTTGTCGACGTTTCGTTTTTATCAAATTTTTTTCTTCATCTGTTAGAAATGAGCCAAAGGATCCAAAATTTTTTGAAAATCTTTGATAGAGGAAAAAAGAAAATGAAATTATCGGGAGAATTTAAAGTATCATTGAGACAATAGGGCAGGTTTCAAGTCATCAAATTACTAAGTGACTTCATAAAGTTTTTCTGAGGACGCGGAGTCAATTTCACATTCTTTTAAATCGTTTTCAAAATAATGACAAACAAGTTTTCTCGCAAGTTTTAGTCTTTAGAAGATTTTCTTGAATTGAATAGATATTTTCGTGATCTTGACAATTTTGAAAGCTTCTACGGTATCGGTTTTAGGCACTCCCTAAGTGTATGAAATATACCAGGGAGGAGCCTTGTGTGTTTGCCATCCTACAAGATTCCTGTCTGGAGCCATATCTCCTCAACCGCATGACCTAACCGGGTCGCCAAGTGCTGATTTGTTAGCTAGCGAGAAGCTCTGTCAGCACAGAGTGAAAAAACCCTCACTTTTAACGTCAACGATAGGTATTTCTCGGATTTTCAAGATTCAAAGTTTCTTCCGGAGCAATATCTGACAAACCATAGGGACTAGTAAGGTCCGCAGGTGATTTTCTAAAAGCTCATGGTTAACTCTCTCTACGAAGGCAATAATAATGTCAGTTAGATAATTATGGTCCGTACAGTACGCAATAATGTGCTTTTTTCAAGATTCATGTCCGTCCGGACTCATATCTCTTGAACCGCTAGACCTAAAGTAGTCCTCAGGTAGAACATTGTAACGGAAGTGATTGATTTCAACGCGTCGCGACTGTCAAAATATTGCTCAGATCCTCAGGATCCAAACGAGGATATACGTTGATACTTGGATCACCTTACTGATACAAAAGTACACAAAAACTATAGAATCAAATCATAGAGAGTGGGTATACCAAATCTTTTGATTTCTACTCGGTGTTTGAAAATTTAATTTAATTTAATTTAACTTTCGAATAAAATCGAAGAAGAGGATTGATCTTTGAAACTTCTTCACCACCTCACCACTAAATGAAATAAAAGTTACTTGGATCGTTTCAGTCTGTGTATTCGTATTTCTTTTGTAACTCCCCTTGAATAAATAGTTTTTGGTATGACTGATTAAAAATTCTAACACATTCGATGAAATTCGATCGAATTCTGTCAATTCATGCACGATATTTACATAAACCATTCCACATTGGATCCGAATTCGCAATATCCGTATCACGAATAGAAATGAACTTTAGTTTATAGCAGTGTTCATTTGCTTGTTTGAATACACCCACTGCTTGCCGCGCATCGGGTCAAAGTCTCGTAGCGTCCATTTTAGTAGCGTCTAACGTACGCTCCCATCACGCCATGCCGGTTGAAACATGTTTGTGAACGTAGAGTGGGCGGTATGATAACGGTAATTACAACGTGTGTTTCTATGACTTCGGTAAGTTAATCAACCTAAATTAATCATAATATATGTTTGTATTGTTGAATGAGCCGTCCTAGACGATCCTGTGCTCATCGTAGATGATTTTACACTTCGTCACTGAGTAAAATCGTGTCGAGTGAGTCGTGCATCAAATTCGAGGTTAGCTCGAATGTGCGCGTCTTGGGACGCAACTTTTTACGAAAAATTTTAGCAGAGCAAAACCACACGCAGTTAATTGTTCTTAAAAATATTTGTTTCTCCTTTGATTGTCAATGTAGAGACGAAATATCGGCTACGTGGAATTACGGGGAAAATGAGTACCGTATTTTCGACAGAGGAAGCGCCTTGAGCTGATTTTATCACCCGAACACCCCGTTCTCTATTTCCTAATAAGCATTGGAAATTTCGACTTGCCTGAGTTTGGTGTTTTTCATTTGCGAGTGCGTACTCAGAATTTTCAAATTGTCAAGCCGAAGCAGAGTCGCCATGCTCGGTTCGACCCGTCCATTCCTATGCAGGTATTCATTCGTTTCCATATCCTTCAGACAACGAAAATCAGCTTTGTCGAATACGATGTGCGGAGCATGGAATAATCCGTCTCGCAAGAAATATTCCGATGGTCCTGATGGATGCAACCTTCGTAGCCGTTGCATTGCTTTAGCCAGCACTGTGTTCTCAGCGACGGAATGACTCCAACTGCAGCCAACACCAGATCCGGTAAGAACCAAGTCATTAACCTAAATACTTTTGATCCCGACGACAGTCGTGAGTTGAGAGTTGTTCCGATCGAGTTGAGTCAGGGCCTTTGCCGTCGCCTTTGAAAAGTATGAAATAAAATGCAATTGTTCCAAAATTTAATCAGTGGATTCAATCAGACAAAGAACTCAATCGATGCACTTCTTGATGACATGTCGGGTTATCACTTGTTCAGAATTTTTATACAAACACATTTCAAGTACTTACTTTCATGTATATTTGATAACACTGTAAAATTTCTTTCTGAATTGATTCCACTTCACAGATGACACTACCGACGCATGGCGAATCTCAGACCACACTGATGATACCTCAATGCGTATTCCGAGAGGCACAGGACGTGCCGAACGGAGCGTGTAAGAAGACAAGCAGTTCTGACGACCATTCGTATTCTCAGATGGACCAAAAATAGCGAACAAAGAACTGGAGCGTACCATGGCGGAAGAAGACAGAAGGGATCGGAAGTAGGACTAGATCCGTAGTAGTAGTTGCTCGGTAGATTTGATTCGTAGATTCATTTGAGAAAACTTGTCCAGTCAAGTCAATGAGAATTCATGAAGTTTCAGTTTCCCGGAGTAAAAGTATTTTCTTAAAATTACAGTGTGTGTGTTGTACGCAAACGTAGAATGGAAAGTGTTCTACGAATAAGAAACCGTACACATGTAAATATTGAAAAATACGTGGAAAAACCTGAAATTCGTAATGAATTGAAGATTCTAATCCTTAGTGGAAACCCTGTATTAGTAACTGTTGTGTCGTGTTTGGCAACTTGATAGTAGATATATTATTAATACCCGTAAGTGGTAATAAAATTCTAAACGGAATACAAATACAGGGTGTTCATGATAACCTTGGCAAAAATTACAGGGTGGGTAGAGGACCCAAAAAACAAGGATTTTGAGTATTGGAACCCATGTCCGGAAATGTACCCATACAGAACTATGGCCATTTTTCGATTTTGGTTTGCGCTCCTGTTGCGTACTCGAAACTCGCCTCTATCAGGTGTGTCGCGTGTAAAGGAGATAACAGTCATAAAAATGGCAAGTTTTGCGTCTACATGGTGGAGTCTTAATAACATAAACAACGGAAAACAAAACAAAAACATAATAATTTTTTACTAAACTCAAGGAAATTATGATGTTTTAAGTTTAGTTTAGTTTAGTACAAAAATTATGATGTTTTTGTTGAATTGAGTGCAATATCATTATGTTTTTGTTTTGTTTTCCGTTGTTTATGTTATTAAGACTCCACCATGTAGACGCAAAACTTGCCATTTTTATGACTGTTATCTCCTTTACACG
The DNA here is from genome assembly GCA_018257835.1 of Euura lappo. NCBI lineage: Eukaryota > Metazoa > Arthropoda > Insecta > Hymenoptera > Tenthredinidae > Euura > Euura lappo. The sequence goes on along the minus strand of JAEUYN010002072.1, from coordinate 6,207 downwards.
CGACACACCTGATAGAGGCGAGTTTCGAGTACGCAACAGGAGCGCAAACCAAAATCGAAAAATGGCCATAGTTCTGTATGGGTACATTTCCGGACATGGGTTCCAATACTCAAAATCCTTGTTTTTGGGTCCTCTACCCACCCTATAATTTTTGCCAAAGTTATCATGAACACCCTGTATTACGTCATTGTGCAGTTGAGACACTGCGAAAAACAGTGGTTAAAAAACTATTCAATTAGCTACAATCGTATCAAGTCCTGTAAGTACAAGGCAGAAATATGAATACTGAGATGTTTTTCTGGACTTTTTGCGACAAGTAAAAAGTGTTTGAATTTCGAACCATGTATATAGTAAAAGCAGCTTGAGTGCTTGCGGAGGCAGTAGAGATACTGCGATACACAGTAAAAGTATTAGAAATAATACTGCTGTAGTAGTAGCAATACTACGCACTCACAGTAATTCCTGTGTATTGTACAGTAGTAGAAATACTACAAATATTATTTTATCAATTATATCAGTATAACAAGTAACGGACGTATCAAGTCCTGTATCTTGATACTGCGATACACAGTAGAAGTATTAGAAATAATACTGCTGTAGTAGTAGCAATACTACGCACTCACAGCAATTCCTGTGTATTGTACAGACAGTAGAAATACTGTCGAACGCAGTAGTAGAAATACTACAAATATTATTTTATCAATTATATCAGTATAACAAGTAACGGACGTATCAAGTCCTGTATCTTGATACTGCGATACACAGTAGAAGTATTAGAAATAATACTGCTGTAGTAGTAGCAATACTACGCACTCACAGCAATTCCTGTGTATTGTACAGACAGTAGAAATACTGTCGAACGCAGTAGTAGAAATACTACAAATATTATTTTATCAATTATATCAGTATAACAAGTAACGGACGTATCAAGTCCTGTATCTTGATACTGCGATACACAGTAGAAGTATTAGAAATAATACTGCTGTAGTAGTAGCAATACTACGCACTCACAGTAATTCCTGTGTATTGTACAGACAGTAGAAATACTGTCGAACGCAGTAGTAGAAATACTACGAATGTTATTTTATCAATTATATCAGTATAACAAGTAACGGACGTATCAAGTCCTGTATCTTGATACTGCGATACACAGTAGAAGTATTAGAAATAATACTGCTGTAGTAGTAGCAATACTACGCACTCACAGTAATTCCTGTGTATTGTACAGACAGTAGAAATACTGTCGAACGCAGTAGTAGAAAATACTACGAATGTTATTTTATCAATTATATCAGTATAACAAGTAACGGACGTATCAAGTCCTGTAACTTGATACTGCGATACACAGTAAAAGTATTAGAAATAATACTGCTGTAGTAGTAGCAATACTACGCACTCATAGTAATTCCTGTGTATTGTACAGACAGTAGAAATACTGTCGAACGCAGTAGTACAAAATACTACGAATGTTATTTTATTAATTATATCAGTATAACAAGTAACGGACGTATCAGAGTCCTGTATCTTGATACTGCGATACACAGTAAATTATTAGAAATAATACTGCTGTAGTAGTAGCAATACTGCGCACTCACGGTAATTCCTGTGTATTGTACAGACAGTAGAAATACTGTCGAACGCAGTAGTAGAAAATACTACGAATGTTATTTTATCAATTATATCAGTATAACAAGTAAGGGACGTACAAGTCCTGTCACTTGATACTGCGATACACAGTAAAAGTATTAGAAATAATACTGCTGTAGTAGTAGCAATACTACGCGCTCACAGTAATTCCTGTGTATTGTACAGACAGTAGAAATACTGTCGATCGCAGTAGTAGAAAATACTACGAATGTTATTTTATCAATTATAACAGTATAAAAAGTAACGGACGGATGTATCAGGTCCTGTAACTTGATGGCATGAATATGATGAAAACTTTGCAACACAGCAATCTGGAGTATACCAGATCAATGCGTGATGAATCCCTAAATTTCAACACACATTACATGATTTCTCAATTGCTGTGGTCAGTTTTCTAACTTTTCGTGACAAACAGAGAGTGAAGAATTTTCACTAATTTGAAGAATAATATTTCATGTATTGATTATATCTACATGAATCACTTATTACTTTGAACACCCAAGTCCCTTTTTGAGTATCACACACTCAATGTTCAGGAATTGAAAAAATGCTCAATCTTGATTTTCTTCATCGCCTGACCGGTGGTTGAAAAATCGAAGAGACCTCGGGTCGTTTCAGCGAGTGAATTCGTATCAATCTTTTAACATGGCAATTAATTGTTATGTTTTCAGGAAAAAAAAGGTTTGATACGATCAGGTAAAATTATGCCTCGAATTTGACCTGATAAGATTGTATGAAATTATTTGCATACATAACTTGATGACGTAATTCCATAAAATTTCGTCTGAGTTTGTGTACACTCAGGCATCGAAGGGGCATTCTATTACACCACGGTGAAAGTGATACAGCAACGTGCTCCCCAGTCGCCTAATCGGCGTGTCCCGCAGGGAGGAATCCCTGAAAGTAGTGGTGGACCGTGGTTTGCCCACAGTGAGGCGTACTCACGTCGCTACTGTGGCGTCTGGTCATTGACAACCCCGAAAGCAGACCTGACCAGGGTGTCTATCTCCTTGAAAAATCTGGAAGTCCTGGAAATCTCAAGGATTTTTTATTTCCTGGAGTGTCTTGGAATTCCCAGGGAATTTCAAGTTCACTCAAGGAATGTTTCGAAGAGTGATCAATTTATTGGATCTTGCAAATTTGAAACCATTATTGTATTGCAATAGAAAAAAAATTTGTCAAGTACATTTCAATTAAACTCGTGTGTCTAAGAAACTGACTGAGAAAAATCTTTGACAAGAGTGGTCTACGAGAGATGAATCGTATCTCGATACACCTGTAATCGTTGAAAAAATCAACTGCAATATCCTGGGATTCTCTGGAAATCTTAGATTAACTGGGGTATACACGCAGGGCTATGCGAATGATGTGGCCAGTGTGAGCCAGAGATGCCAGCAGAGCATCCGGACAAAACAGAGATGGTATGTTTTACAAGAAAACGCAAGCTGAAGGGATGGGGAAAGCCGAGCGTCAGGGCACGGGGCTGAAACCAGTAGACAGAGCAGAGCACTTGGGGGTCATCCTAAATGCTGAACTGAACTGGGGGCCCTAGCTAGAAAGTGTCAGCAGCAAGGTCTCTGCCCTTCTGTGGGTTACACATTGCACGTGCAATACAACGTCGGGCCTTCACCTGAGAATAATGTACAGGGCTCTAATGTGTTGGCAAACGACCGAGCTTGAAACACTGCAGACTCGGCTGCCCCGACAACAAGTCCAAATTACCAGATGACGCAGGACCATATGGCTGACGGGGTCGGGTCGGAATTTCGAGTATTGAAACCGCCGAAAGTGTAAAATACCGAATTTTTATGTTACGATTGATTGATTCACCGAGAATAGAAAATCCCGAAATCAATACACCAGAATCGTCAAATACCGCACAGCATAAGACCTAATGGATTAAATATTCGACAGTAGATTAAACAGACTGAAATAACACCGAAAAAAAAAATACCTACTTTTGAACAAATCGAATTCAAATAATCCGAAATTTCAGAAGTTCGAAACTAGTAGTACCGAATAAAGCGAAAGTACGAAAGGTTATTATTCCGAAAATTAAATTACAGAAATACAAACGTTCATAATTCCAACCTACAAAGAAATAGAACATTCCGAAAAATCAAGTTTACGTATGGTCAAAAACCCGACAGTACAAAGTTCCGAAAGTGTGAAATTCCGAAATTTCAAAATCCGAAAACTGACATTTTTATTACCGAAATTACCATAATTACGTGAATCAACATACATCCCTCCTAAAAGTTAGCGTTTTTACCTCCGACGTTGTTCACAAGTATTATTTAAATATTCAACAAGGGATAAAGGTAGTACTACAGAATACATACCTCCGTTTCCACTGAGTGTTTACTCTAATTCCGCTCAAAAAGGGAGTTTGGGGTACCACTTTTCAAGGATGACCTTGATAATGTAAGTAAAATTAAATTTTTGTATGCTATCCATTGACCGGACTTATTAAACCAAGAGAATATACATATAATTGGACAAAATTATATAGAATTTTATCTCATCATACGAGGACAAATTTCATCCGGTGGGATTAGAGAAATCAGAAGACAACACAGAGTTTTGAAATATTTGTTTATTCGTTATAACATTAATATTGCCGTTGCCAACAGCTCCTTGGTACGGCTCCAGCCACGGTCGTATCCGCGATTATGTTGGTGCTGTAAAATGAAAATAAAATCATCAGCGTATATCACAAATATGGTTTTGGATCACAAAAGAAAAAAATACCAAACTTGATACTTTACAAGGCAAATAACGTCAACGAATGAAAACTAATTTTTATGCATATGGCTCGCAAGCAACATCAGCTTGAAATAGTTGAATCCTGTAAGATAATGATTAATTGATCTTGATCTTCGTAAAAAGTGTCCTGTAAGATAATCACATAAAAACCTATTTATATCAGATCGAATTTTTAACGGACTATACGAATCTATTACTATATAACTATCTCTCAGATTTACGGTACTCTAGTGAACCGACTATCGTTTTATGGACCAGAAATAGGCATACGTAGATGCAAAGTCTAACCAACTTGGATGTAGCCCTAGTTCGAGTACTGGCGAGCTCACACTCGTGCAGGCAAAAGCACACAGTTCCAAAAAAAAGCGTTCAACATGGATGCTTGCCCCTGGCTGCATAAATGCACGCATACGACAAACCCAAACCTGGTTTCTACCAATGATTAACGGTACTGCTGGTGAACTTTCTATCGTTTCATGGATCCGAAATTGGCATACATAGATGCAAAGTTTATCCAACTCGGATGAAGCTCCAGTTCGAGTACTGTCGAGCTCACATTCGTGCAGGCAAAAGCACACAGTTCCAACAACAGCGTTCAACATGGATGCTTGCCCCTGGCTGCATAAATGCACGCATACGACAAACCTAAACTTGGATAACTAACAATAAGAAAAAGTTGTATGACTATACCTACTTTGAAGTTGTGTCACCTACCTACTAGCTATAATAAAAATTTTGAACGCGTTGGGGCTCGACCGAACAATTTCACGGAAGATCCAGACGTTCATCGTGCACCCAAACCGCACGGTATAATCCAAGACATTTGATGATGGTAGAACTGATACACTTCTTACAAGATTCCGAGTTTCCTTTGGTACGTTCTATGATATATGCTTCAGCCATATTAATAGAGATAGTTGCACCTACCAAATTGAATATATTGAATGCAAATTTTGGAGCAGATTGATGAAAAATAAACTAAAATTTTTATGAGCTCGTTCGATTATGTGACTAGCCGTGGCACTCTTTAGAGAGTGATGAACGTAATAGTACTTGGATTATTCTATGCGCTTTACTATCAAAGGCCTTGCACGAAAGACTTCTTTACTTACTATTGAGCCCATATATTCGTATACTATTTGTCACCTGATTCTTTTTTTTCGTCATTTTGCGCTACACTATACATATTTTGGTAATATATTTTCTTTCCCCTCTCTTCTAGGGAATTTTCTGATGTACGAACGGTTATCGATCAGTGTCGAAAAAATTCATCACGACATGCATTTATGTAATGTATTACCGACGATAGAAATTGAATGTATTCCGTAACGAAGAGTTGATTCATGTCAAAATCCTTTGAAACCTATGGCTATCAGCTTTGTGTAAACAATGAAGTTACAGACTGAGAGAAATAACTATATCTCAATGTAACAACATCTCGACATTGTTCAACATATATGACATACATTGAATAATTTGTGACATACGCCTGAAGTAACATTACGAAAGATGCAAAATAGATTTACTGTGCTATTATTAGTAACTAAACTGACTCAAAATTTGTTATCACGTCACGTTTTGTGTGCCGAAAATATTAAATGATCTTGATTGTGTAGGTATATTCATAATATGCTCTCAGCAGAGATTCAAATCAAAGAATAGGGTCGACACAAACGCGCCTTTTATGACAAAGCTCCGAAGCTTGTTTAGATATTACTGATCTATTTCATTTATAATACTGAAACGATTTTTTACTTTCATATTTTTTTACATAAATTATTCTTAAGCCAAACT